>OVBI01000072.1:26466-179537 GCA_900406495.1 Sisymbrium altissimum | reverse complement strand
TTCTTAGACTAAATAAGATCTTTGCATTATCATAGCTTCCGCTTCATCAGTACTTTAAACCTACAGCATTTTTTTTCTAAAGATGATTATATGATTTAGTTGCTGATCTTACGAAAACCTTCCTAGGTTCGACGTACTGATGTTCTTTCGGCTTGGAGTGGTATTCGTCCATTGGCCATGGATCCAACAGCAAAAAATACAGAGAATATGTCCAGAGACCATATTATAATCGAGGATTGTCCTGGTCTGGTAACAATTACAGGCGGAAAATGGACAACTTACCGAAGGTAAAAAGGGTTTGTTTGTATCAACAATGTCATTAATAATCGAAGTTTGTGTTAGTAAATGCTCATCGAGTGATTTCATTTCAGCATGGCGGAGGACACGGTGGACGCAGCAATCAAATCTGGAAAGCTGAAACCTAACAACGAATGCGTAACGCAGAAACTACAGCTTGTGGGTTCTTACGGATGGGATCCATCTTCCTTTGCAGCTCTTGCACAGAAATACGTGCGCGTGAAGAAAACACACGGTGGTAAAGTGGTTCCGGGGACAATGGACACGGCTGCTGCAAAGCACTTGTCCCATGCCTATGGTTCAATGGCTGACCGAGTCGCCAGCATTGCTCAAGAAGAAGGTCTTGGGAAGCGGCTAGCACATGGTCATCCTTTCCTTGAAGCAGAAGTTGCTTACTGTGCAAGAAACGAGTATTGTGAATCAGCAGTCGATTTCATCGCCAGGAGGTGTCGAATCGCCTTCTTAGATACCAATGCAGCAGAGCAGACTTTGAAACGTGTGGTGGAGATCTTAGCGACTGAACACAAGTGGGACAAGTCGAGGCAGAGGCAGGAGTTGGAGATGGCGAAAGAGTTTCTACAAACTTTCAGGTCTTCCAAAAATGCACACTTACAACAAGAGGCCTAGTTTCCTCCTGGCTAAATTATGGGATTTTTAGGTATTTTTAGCTTTATCAAGAATATATTTTTCCTTTAATTAGTTAGATATTGCATTCCTTTGAGAATCATGATTCGTGACCATAGTATGAGGTTTAAGAAATTCCACAATATTCTTTGGATCTTCTCAGTTATTCTCCTACTCAATCTATCCAATTCTCTCTCTCGGGCCGTTTTTTTGTTGATGAAAATCTGGATTTAATATAGTTAGTATTTGGAGAAAAACACTTCGTTAAAAAATTTCTAGAAACAAAACCTAAGTAAAGTAAATTTGTGGAAATACTTTTAATCCAGTGATTTGATTAAACATTTATTAATTTATTAATTTGTGGAATTCGTTTTTTAAATAACGAACCAAAATAATTAAAATAAATTAAACCGAGAACCACAGGAACGCGAAAGGAGTTAAAGGGGTCGGGTCCAGCAAGAAGGTATACTTGGTGAGCAAGGCTATTCATCCTTATTAATGGTCATTATTACCATAGTTTCAGTTAGGGCTTTTGCTTCACTTGTGTCCTCCACTAATAACATATTATGAGTTCTCTGCTTCTCAGCCGTCTCTCGAGGCTCTGTCTGAGTAAACCACCTGCGCTACGACATGTAAGCTACTCTCTCTCTCTCTTGTCTCTTGTCTTTTAAATTTGTTCTGTAATACTTGTTCTTTTTCTTCTTCTGATGTGGGATTTTACTATGCAGAGAAGATATCTCGGTGGCGCTCGTTTCTTTTCCGAAACCCCTATCTATCGCATCGTACGTGCTGATCATTGTCAAGATGCTTGGAGGGATAGGAATGACGGCAGACTCGTCGTTCGCAATGTAAATGCTTCGGAAGAGGACGAGGACGAGGTTTTGGAAAAGATGGTGCCCATGGATTTGATGACAGAAACGGGAACGATAGGAGCATCCCATGGCTGGGTAGCTACTTGGAAATACGGCTTAGTGTGTCTTCAAGATGATCTCAACCCGGGAGTGTCGGATTCAGATCCGAAGCGAATCTTACTGGCTCCTGTCGAAACGCTGCCTCATTGTCAAACCGAACTGGTAACCAACGTGGCCATGTCATCCTCTTCTCCTGATGAGGACGAAGACTGCATTGTGGCCGTCAAGTTCATGGGACCTCAACTCAGTTTATATAAGCCTGCTCAAGATAGGTGGGTCAACATCAGAGTCGAAGACCCAGCCTTCTTCTCATCCCGAGTCATGTATTCAAAGAGAGATAAGATGTTCTCCATGCCGGGTTGTGGAGGCACCCACATAGGATCTTGGGATCTTGAAAAACACAGATCGCAAAACTTGCGGTTACTCTATGATGAGTTTTTGCAATCGGAGTGGAAGCGGATGTCTAGGTATTGCAGGATCGAACAATTGGTGGAGGCACCCACAGGTGAAACGTTTATGGTTAAGTGGTACACAGAAGCCTTCGGGACTAAAGGAATGTCGCGTTGGAAGCGTTTCCTGGTGTTCACGATTACAATACAAGATGGTAACAGAAGCGCCGAAGTCACTGACAACATTAAAGATCTCTGTATTTTTCTCTCCACCAAAGGCGAACCTTTCTGTCTAACGGCTAGCTTGTATGGCCTAACCCCAAACTGCATCTATTACGTGGGCGACTTTGACTTTGGAAAAGTCAATATCGGCGATAATGTCTGGGTTGGTAGGAATGTCATTTCCCCTGCCCCTTACTTCATTCCACCTCAATCCTCCTAATTTCGTTTTATGTTTTTGTTCTGTTTGGATTACATCAATGGTAACTCTTGAATCTCTAAATGCATCACTCGCACTTGCACTTTCGTTGTGTAATGCTTGAAAAGCGACTTTACACTGCCCGAGCTGTTATGTGGAGTTTGAGCATCACAAGTCATTGATTGAGACTGTAGTTAATTAATCATATACAGTATATGACTACCTACTCTTAAGAGTCTAAGAGACATACATAATTAGGAGATTCTCATGTTGATGATGCTGCTAAGGCGCACTGGGATTGTGGTGAGATGAGAAATTACCACATACATGTGCTACTCTTAAAAAAGGCTAAAAATGTATGGATTTTACTATACCCCTGATACAGCTCATCTGCGGGCCAGACAGACATCCTTGAAGGTACCGGAAAATGTTCACAAGATCCCTCTTCCTTGGATCTGCATTGGCGAATAAACTGAATTTAAATGCTTGAAGCAACTACATTCCTTTTCTTTTTCTTTTTGTCTATCCTAACTGTTTTCTCCCTGAATCAAGGTAGTAACTACTGTGATAAAATATAATAAAAGTTCTACAAATAGGGTATTAAACTCGAGTTCTTGGATTTTTTGTTAACATTTATAAAGTGTACTATGAAAGAAATGAATTTTATTAGGAGTCAAACAATACATTAATGAAGAAGTGTGTCGATTCGAAAGAAAAAGAGAAACTTTAATTATTTCGAATTTGGTAATAAAAATCTTTTCATAAAAAAAAAAAAAAGAGGAAATGGGTAAAAGAACGACGATGATGGCGATGGGAAGACAGTGGATGAATACTTAAAAGAAATGTTTCGACATGTGTCTCCATCCTCCTCTCTCCCAACCTATCCCTTCACATTAGCCTGAAGTGTCTGCTAATTGCAAAAAGATCGATATTGAAATCGAATTGGTCGAATACCTTATGCCTTTCTCCATTTTGAGATGAATAAGGTTTGAGTAAATTAAAACAGTAACATGCAGATGCCTCAGAAGCAAACGACGTTTTAGAGCGAGGTATTATGAAAACAAAATTAACTTGAGTGTTATTCATCGTTATAAGTTATAGTTAGCTAAATAATGGATTCGTGGGTTTACTCAGGGGCCCATTCATAAATGAGGGACCACAGGAAGGCGAACGGAATTAAAGGTTCCAAGAGATAGACTTGGCGAGCAAGGCTATTCATCTTTATTACCAATGTTTCTCAATTAGGGTTTCTTGCACACTTGTCTCACACTATGAGTTCTCTGCTTCTCAGCCGTATCTCGAGGCTCTGTCTGAGTAAACCACCTGCCCTAGGAGTTGTAAGCCACACCTCTCTCTTGTCTTGTTCTGTAATACTTGTTTGTTCTTCTTCTGATGTCGGAAAAATCCGCAGAGACACCTTGGTGGCGCTCGTTTCTTGTCCGAAACCCCTCTATGTCACATCTACGGCGTTGAACACTGTGGAGATGATAGGCTTCTGGGGGATATCGGTAGACTCATGATTACCGACTTTTCTGGCCCTAGTTGTCGGACCAGGGTTTTGGAAAAGACGGTGCCCATGGACTTGATGACAGAAACGGGAACGGTAGGAGCATCCCATGGCTGGGTAGCTAATTGGGAACTCGGTTGGCTAATGTATCTTCGAGATGATCTCAACCCGGGAGCATCGGATTCAGATCCGAAGCGAATCTTACTGCCTCTTTTCGAAACACTGCCTCATTGTCAAACCCGACTGGTAACCAACGTGGCCATGTCATCCTCTTCTCCTGAGGACGAAGACTGCATTGTGGCCGTCAAGTTCGCGGGACCACAACTCAGTTTATGTAGGCCTGCTCAAGATGATTGCGAATGGGTCAACATCAGGGTCACAGATCCAGCCTTCTTCTCCTCCCGAGTCATCTATTCAAAAAGAGATAAGCAGTTCTGCATGCCGGCGTCTCGGGGCACACACATAGGTTACTGGGATCTTGAAGAATACAGGGAGGAACCCAGGGTGTTGCCATGTTTTTTCTGGGGCCCTGAGTTCTTGCAGTCAGAATGGGAAAAATTAGATTCGTGTTGCACGACTGTAGAGTTGGTGGAGTCACGAGCCACGGAAGAAATGTTTTTGATTAAACGGTTCAGAGAGAGAAATAATTACAAGGGTGCGAGTGCGAGTGCGAGTGCGAGTGCGAGTGCGAGTGCGAGGATGGAAGAGAAACAAATGGTGGTGTTCAAGCTAGGCCCGGTCTACCACCCGGGTGTATATTTTGCCCAGTACACTCAAGACATTGGAGATCTCTGCATTTTCCTATCCAAGGCTGAGCCTTTCTGTCTCCAGGCTAGCTTGTACGAGAAATGCAGAAACTCGGTCTATTTCATAGACAAATTCGAACGCGGAATATTCAGTCTCGAGCATAAGTTTAAGACCAGTAACTTTTCCACTTTCAATGCGCCTTACTTCATTCCACCTCAATCCTACCTCAATGATAAATCGTAGCAATGGATCTGCATCTATACCTGATCCTCCCAAAGCTTGATGATATCTACCAGCTCTGCTTCAATTTTCTGTATTCTCTTTTTGCTTTGGCATTTACCATGGAAATGGAAATTCTAAAAGTCGATCTTCCTGTTAGGTACTCGCACTTTGCGCTTCAAATAAAAGACTTTGCTGTTATGTTATACTGGTGATAATATATGACAGAGATAATTACAACTTTAAAAACAGAGAATCCTCTGTAATTACAGATTAGTGACCAATTGATATTTCGTAATCTTGTCTGACATATATGCTTTGGTTTTATCCTCTGCATGCTGAATTTGATCCTCATATATGCTCATAAATCATAATTGCGGATCCGATTCATTTGGTTTTGTCATCTGCATCAATTTGTCTCTGTAATCTAGTTTGAGTCTATGTTTAAATCCGATCTCAAGATCAAAACTACATGAGAAAAGCTTGTAATACACCTGCATTAGGGATAGAGAGGCCCACTATACGTATAACTAATTCTCTTGTGGCTTTGACCACGAGCTGCTTATACCTAAGACAAAATTTTACCAAAAATTAAAATCTATATAATAAAAATTTGTATATGTCATAATTAAAATCATGTCACATTTTCAATAAATTTTATCATAATTTTTATTTCAAAATGAATATGGTAATGACAATCGCATATACAGGCTTATTTATACATTGCTATGATATTGATTACGCTGATATAATTCACCCCAATTTGGTGAGCTGATGAATTATATATCTTTACGATAATCAGTAAACTAAATTGCGTCTGTTCTTTTTTTTTTTTATTATCATTTTTGACTTCAAATGTTTGAGAATGGAAAGCATTCGTATGGAAGCTCAATCAGTGTTTATTAAACTGAGCTTGAACCACAGAACCAGATTCTAGTCTCAGATTACTTAAAACATCTATTTCGTATTTTTAAATTTATTTCATAAGAAATTGTTTCCTTACATTACATGTCCGCCCACATGAACGCAAAAGATTTTTATTACGTACGTTACATTCCTTGATTTGTAACGTATAGCCTGCTGAAAGGGACGGGGGGATGAAAATAATTATAATATCACCTGAATTCGTCCATGCAACGGTTGCATTGCAACCACATAAAATTATACTTCATCATTGGACGAAGTAACTATCATACCATGTCCGTCCGTCTGGAAAATCGTGTGAACGTATGCGTCGAGGCACGTAAAGATGGAGAAAAGATGAGAGTGATGACTAGACTTACAGTGTTTGAGATAAATTCAACCTTACCAAACCTATTATAATTAAGGTCCCATTCTCTTAAATATTATAATTAAGGTCCCATTCTTTTAAATGGGAAAGACTTATTAATTGGGTACAATTACAAGATTTTCTTAAGCAACCCAAAATAAATACTTAGTTATGTGATTTTGAAAAAGCTTTTAGAATTATAATGATTCAAAACCAATTTCTAGGTATTTTCTGTTAAATGTTGACGGAGATGTATATAGGCAAAGCTTTTAGGATTAATGATTTCAATAAGTATAATATTCAGTGAGAAAGAAGAAGGCAGTATGATCTAGTGAGATATTTGGAAAAAAAAAGAAAAAATCTAGTCAGATCTAACGGCTACAAGCGTATATCTACGCATAGGGTGGTCTTACATGAACGGCAAGGATGGGGGAGATGCAAAAAGCTACACATTCGTGAGTCTACTACGCCACGTGGATGTGACGTGGTTATCTATCTTATCCGCCAAGATTAAACACGTTAGAAGCCGTCGGATGGGTGGAAGAAAAAAGATGAACGGTTCATATAAGTAGGCGTATCGTAAATAAAAGTGCACATAAGCGTAGAAAAGTAAAACTGTGAATTATGTTATAATTCTCTTTCTTATAAAACGACACGATAGCACCGAGTTTGCTTTCCAACTTCAGTTCATTGCACTTGTCTCTCTGGAAGCATAAACAGTCTCTGTCTTTTTATCTCTCTGTTCTCGTCTGATTAGCGTACGGTATTATTAGGGGGAGAGAGAAAGATGATGGCGAAGGCGTTGTTACCGGAGCTTTGGACGGAGATTTTGGTGCCGGTGTGCGCGGTGGTGGGAATCGCCTTCTCGCTTTTCCAGTGGTATATAGTCTCTTGCGTGAAACTCACGGCCGATGGTGGCGCGTCGTCTGTTTCGGAAGACGGGAAGAATGGAGGCGGGGATTACCTGATCGAGGAAGAGGAAGGGGTTAATGATCAGAGCGTCGTCGCCAAGTGCGCTGAGATTCAGACCGCTATATCCGAAGGTGAGCAGGACAGGACCTCCTTGTTACATCCTTACTCTTCTCTTCCTAGATCTGCTCTCTGTTTTTCTTTTCTTTTCCCTTTGAAATTTCTCGCTTCGTTGGTGGTCAAATTTCATATTCTGTAAATGTCGCTTTCCGAAACAGAGAGAGGAAAAAAAATCGAAACTTTTTTTTTCTTTTGCAGCTCTTAAGATTTATTTTATTAATAGCTTAGGGTGGTGTTGCACGTGCCTCACACGTTATTTTAGAGCTTCTTGGTGAAGAATTATGTTTTGAATCTTTTTTGTTTCTGCCTTTCTCTAGTCTCGAAATATGTTATCTCGTGAAGCTAATTTGGTTTTAACAATCTGTAATCTTGTGTCTTGTCCGTGTGTGAACCAACAGGTGCAACCTCGTTTCTGTTCACCGAGTACAAATATGTTGGTGTCTTCATGGTTTTCTTTGCTGCCATTATCTTTCTCTTCCTCGGGTCTGTCCAAGGGTTCAGCACCAAGAGCCAGCCTTGCTCTTACGACAAGACAAGAACATGCAAGCCTGCTCTCGCCACTGCTCTCTTCAGCACCATCTCCTTCGTGCTCGGCGCTGTGACTTCAGTCCTCTCTGGTTTTCTTGGGATGAAGATTGCCACTTATGCCAATGCCAGAACCACACTGGAAGCAAGGAGAGGCGTTGGAAAGGCCTTCATCGTTGCATTCCGCTCTGGCGCTGTCATGGGTTTCCTTCTCGCTGCAAACGGTCTCTTGGTGCTTTACATTACTATCAACCTCTTCAAGATCTACTACGGCGATGACTGGGAAGGCCTTTTTGAGTCCATCACCGGTTACGGGCTTGGTGGATCTTCCATGGCGCTCTTTGGTAGAGTCGGTGGTGGAATCTATACTAAGGCTGCTGATGTTGGTGCTGACCTTGTCGGCAAAGTAGAAAGGAATATTCCGGAAGATGATCCAAGAAACCCAGCTGTAAGCTATTATTTAACACATTCTTTATGTTAAGTTACGGAGTAGTTGATTGATTAATATTCTTGTTATGTTTCAGGTTATTGCCGATAATGTCGGTGACAATGTTGGTGACATTGCTGGGATGGGCTCTGATCTCTTTGGATCATACGCCGAATCATCTTGTGCTGCCCTTGTTGTTGCTTCTATCTCGTCCTTTGGAATCAACCATGATTTCACTGCCATGTTGTTCCCATTGCTCATCAGTTCAATGGGAATCTTGGTTTGTTTGATCACTACCCTGTTTGCCACTGACATCTCTGAGATTAAGGCAGTAAAGGAGATCGAACCGGCGCTGAAAAATCAGCTCATTATTTCGACGGTTATCATGACTGTTGGAATCGCTATCGTGTCGTGGACTGGGTTACCATCTTCCTTCACCATCTACAACTTCGGGACACAGAAACTTGTGAAGAACTGGTAAGATCCTTGTTTGGTTGCATTCTCATTTTTTGTGTGAACCCTTTTGCCAAAGTGCAGTACTTTAATTTCGGATATGCAGGGAGCTATTCCTCTGTGTTGCTGTTGGTCTCTGGGCTGGACTCATTATCGGCTTTGTTACTGAATACTACACGAGCAATGCATACAGGTAAAGAGACTAGTTTGGCTCTATTTTTAGTGCTAGTTTCTCTCTCTTTCTGTGTTGCTTCTTTCATGACCATTTAATTCTCCATCTCTCTGTGTGCTTTGTAGCCCTGTGCAAGACGTGGCAGATTCATGCAGAACCGGAGCAGCAACCAACGTTATATTCGGGCTTGCTCTTGGATACAAATCCGTCATAATTCCAATATTTGCGATTGCTGTCAGTATATTTGTTAGCTTCAGCTTTGCTGCGATGTATGGCGTGGCTGTTGCTGCTTTAGGGATGCTCAGTACCATTGCAACTGGTTTGGCGATTGATGCCTATGGTCCAATCAGTGACAATGCTGGTGGTATTGCTGAGATGGCTGGAATGAGCCACCGTATCCGAGAAAGAACTGACGCTCTTGATGCTGCTGGAAACACCACTGCTGCTATCGGAAAGGTATCATAGTAAAAAACCTCTACTCTGTTTTTTGTTTTTGTCAGTTTTATACAATAAAACCTCAGTGCTCAAACTTGTGGTTTGTTATATACTGTATAACAGGGATTTGCGATTGGTTCTGCTGCCCTTGTGTCGTTGGCTCTGTTTGGTGCATTTGTGAGCCGAGCAGGAATACAGACAGTGGATGTGTTGACCCCAAAGGTGGTGATCGGGTTGCTTGTTGGAGCCATGCTTCCTTATTGGTTCTCGGCAATGACGATGAAGAGCGTGGGAAGTGCAGCTCTTAAGATGGTGGAAGAAGTGAGGAGGCAGTTCAACACCATCCCAGGACTCATGGAAGGTACCGCGAAACCCGACTATGCCACATGCGTCAAGATCTCAACGGATGCTTCCATCAAGGAAATGATTCCTCCTGGTTGCCTTGTCATGCTTACTCCTCTTATTGTCGGTTTTTTCTTCGGCGTGGAGACCCTCTCTGGTGTCCTCGCTGGCTCCCTTATCTCCGGAGTTCAGGTTATAAATCTTATGAATCATTAAATAGCCCCGGAGTTTTCCATACACGTTCACTGAGATTCTTGGATTATTTATAAACAGATTGCGATATCAGCATCTAACACTGGTGGAGCCTGGGACAATGCCAAGAAGTACATTGAGGTAAGTAAGCCTCTTTTTGAGAGAAGTGTATTTAGTGAACAAAAAATCAAGAGAGATTTGACGATCGTGAAACTATGAATAGGCGGGTGCATCAGAGCACGCGAGGAGCTTAGGACCAAAAGGGTCAGAGCCACACAAGGCAGCAGTGATAGGTGACACAATAGGAGACCCATTGAAGGATACTTCAGGACCTTCGCTTAACATATTGATAAAGCTAATGGCCGTTGAGTCTCTCGTCTTTGCTCCCTTCTTTGCCACACACGGAGGTCTCCTCTTCAAGATCTTCTCGTGATGAAGGCTAACTTACATAAGTCTATTTCTCTCTCTTTTTGTTTCTTTTTTTGTTTCGGAGGAGGTGGTTTAAATTTTGTTTAATGGTCATTACGAAACGTGAAAAAGGATGTTATACTTGTGTTTTCTGCCAAAATTGCCAATGAGCCAATAAGGGTGGAGAGCATACGACAAGTAAAAAGCAAAGTATATCATACATGTGTGTCTGGTATGTGTATATGTGTTATGCCTAGCTGGCTAGCTGAGATAAAAGACAAAGAAAATGCTGAGAATAGAGAATGAAAAATGGTTATGCATTGAACCGTCTCACGTCACATCATCACACAGTAGTTAGTAGTTATAAGTTGCAACTTCTAAACCCAAATCATAGATGAAACTTAGAAAGAATGTAACAACACAAAACAAACGTGAGACAGCAAGATAAGCTTTTCATTTTTTTAACCACATTCATTATTTACATATTTTGGTTTTTAACCACTTTCAGAAGTCCAAGAAAGTTTCTTGAAAGCCCCTTTCATTATTCTACATACTTTGATGTACTATAAAGAATACTACCAGATTTGTCTAACAAAATATTTTACCTACATTTATAATCACATATATTCGTTTATTATCTCTCACAATTTGAAATGTTTCTCACATATGGGGTAGGAATGATACTTTTCATACAAAACATAAAACTCAAAATCTCATAATCAAAACACCAACACATATTAGTCCGTATGAAAACTAACAAATTATCTGATAGAAAAGGAATAATCCTTACAAAAGTCCAGGAAAATAATTAATCAGCATTTTCTTACGAATTAAATAGACATTACATTTATCAACAACACTTACACATCAAAGACATGAAACATGACAAACATGTTAATCCAAAGATATATGAAAATACACTGAAAAGTATTTTCATATTATAAAAAATGGTTAAATATATCATACATATCTTACATTACAGAAAAACAATAGCTTGAATCAATTCCAACAACAAAATTATAACAAAACTATTGATCAGATCATTGATTCGAAACTCAATATTATATTGAGCCATCAAAACCAAAACAACCCTTAGGGAATTCTTATTGTAAACTGAAAAAACAATCTTTTGTAGTTAATATGTCATCTTTTTGGATGAAACATTTAGCAATAAAGCAAGTTTTATATTTTTCAACAATATAATTTGAAATCGACATAATTTAGTCTAAATATTGCTTAAAAAAATATGGGAAAGGATGAACATATTGACAAAATAACAAATGAATAAAAGCACATACATAAGATAGAACATAAGAATAATCTCATTTTATTAAAACGTTGCATAGAAATATTAAAAGGTTTGGACTAGTCATCATCCATATACAAGATTACCATATGTTTTATATATATTTGATGGAAACAAATAAAAGCTATTGTTGTTTTTGTTCTTCTAAAACCATGTTACGGTTCCTACCTTTCATTGCAATGGGTGGAGATTCGTAACATTGTGTACGACAAACCGCACATTCTGACACTGTTGATGAACGACTGCATTGATCACGACAAATCACACTGCATTCTGTTTCCGTTTTTGCTTCGCTTTCTATGAACATTACGGCTAGTATCATCATTATCCACACCATACTAATCACTTTCTGCATTTTTCTAGTTTATTTTTTTTTCTATTTCTTCCTCTTTTTATGTCTGTGTAGTTATGTCTATGACTGAGTTAATTATGATGCAAGGGTCTCTATTTATAATTCAGAGACCCTGATGATTATATTGTTTTTCAATTGATTTTATTCAAAACATTATTTTATACCATGTTTGGAATCAATTTGTAAGGTATAATATATACGGAATTAATTACCGATATATGATTTTTATCTATTGTCTTTTGATATAGTTAAAGTCAAAATAATTTTTTAAATATTTTTTACTTTCTTTACCTGATTAAATTTTCCATATCCACGTAATTTTAAATTCAAATATTCTTTACCATTTTAAGCATGGAGGAAATTAAGTGACTATATGCCAATTTTCCATGGAAATGAATTTCTTTTCATGTTGTTATTAGTTGGCAGCATAAAAGATACGTTATGGTTTCTAACATTTTATTTTTAGGATTCCCCTTTCAAAACACACATTATAAGATTTGTCACCTTTAACATCGTTTCAATACAAGATATCTCATAAACGAAAATGTTTAACATTTTAGGGATTCTCCAAACAAGATTACACGAACCTGGAAACAAAACTATATCTCTCCTCTGTACCCACCAGAGCCAAAGTAGTCTTTTCTAGAATTAGATATTGCCACACTCTTCTGGTGCTCCAGTTTTGGACAGTCTCGAATACGATGTCCGAGACCACCACAATAAGCACAACCCTTGACACCACTTGCATTAGCAATGGTCTCTGCTTCTTCCATTGGATCATTCAGCTCAGCAAGGACAGGCGGAATCCTCTGTTTAGCTTCTTGCAACAGGTGTTTCAAATCGAGCAGCGTGGTTTCGCTTTGGTTCTTGTTTATAAACGTAGTGGCTATCCCAGTTTTCCCACACCGACCTGTTCGTCCTATCCTATGCACATAGTTCTCAATCTCGGCAGGCATGTCGTAGTTGATTACGTGTTGTATATCAGGGAAATCTAAACCCTTTGAAGCAACATCGGTGGCGACCAAGACGTCTTTCTTCCCAGCTTTGAACGAAGAGATTGCGTACTCTCTGTCTTCTTGATCTTTTCCTCCATGGATGGCAACTGCTTCCACTCCTTTCAGTAACAAGTACTCGTGAATATCATCAACGTCAGCTTTGTTCTCACAGAATATTAGAACTGGTGGAGAGGTTTTCTGCAGGCACTCGAGGAGGTAAACAATCTTTGCTTCTTGTTTGACGTATTCAACCTCCTGGATGACATCGAGATTCGCAGCTCCAGCTCTTCCTACGTTAACTGTCACAGGTTTCACCAGAGCACTTCTGGCAAAGATTTGAATTTTGGTGGGCATTGTGGCAGAAAACAGAAGTGTTTGACGCTGAGACTTAAAATGGTCAAAGACTTCCCTAATGTCATCTTCGAAACCCAAATCAACCAATCTATCTGCCTCATCAAGCGTCAGGTACCTACATCAGGAAAAAAAAGGGTAAGGTAAACATCATTGTCAACATGTTCAACTAAGACTGAGATCCCATATTTAAAAATATGAGCGCTGAAATCAAGTTTGTTCAGAGAAAAGAGGCCATATCGAATCACACAATGAAGTGCCAACAGAACCTAGACAATTTATCCATCTCTGGCGTTTACAGGGAATAAGAAAACAGGCCCAATATGAACAGATACTTCAAAAAATCTAGACGTGAGATCCCAGATTAAGAATTAAAACTTTAAAAGACTCCAAAAAGAGAAGAAAGATGAGAGTTTGTTCAGACTTGAGACACAATGAAGTGCTAATAGAACCTAGACAACCTATCGATCAGAGCTGAGAAAATAAGATGAAACAAGGCAGTCCAGGCGGGAGCGGCAAACATAATTGCAATCAGACTGATTAATATAAAAATATTCAAAAGAGCCAAAAAGAAGCGGAACCAGAGTCGTACCTGCAGGCATCTAAGCTCATCTTTTTCTTGGCGAGCATATCCTTCAACCTCCCAGGGGTTGCAACAACGATGTGAACACCTCTCTTGACAACATCCAACTGGGACCTCATATCCACTCCTCCGATGCATAGCAAAGACCTCAACGGCGGGTATCCAGCCTGGACTAAAGGAGCCACAAACTGCTCAACCACTTCGTAAGTCTGCCTCGCAAGCTCTCTAGAGGGGCAAACGATAAGGCCAATGGGACCTTCTCCAGCAGCGATAGGCATCATCATCTCCTCCTGGAGAGCAATCATGATCATGGGAAGCACGAAAACCAAGGTCTTTCCCGAACCCGTGAAGGCAATCCCGATCATGTCTCGCCCAGACAAGATGACAGGAAGACCCTGAACTTGGATGGGAGTCGGCTGCACGATCCCTTTCTCCTTGAGCGTATCGAGAACAGCTCTGGGAAACTTCATGTCCTTGAAGTTCTTGATTGGAGGAGGAATATCGTCACCACTAACTATAATATGCCACTGCTTCCTAATCAAATCCATCTGCTTGCTCGACATCCTCCTAATATGCAAAGGGGGTTTCCACCCTGTTAACAGAGGCTCTGTGTACGTGATACCTTTCGCCAATTCGCGTACAGACATAAGCGTCTTCTTATCAGATAAGTGCTCCATCATCTCCTTCTCCTGCAGAATGATTTGCTCCGTCGCGCTGACTTCCGGTACATCTCGCTTCAGCTGCGTTGCTTGAACCAGCAAGCTGGGCTTCGCTTCAGCGAGCTTCTCCTTCTCCGCTTCTTCCTCCAACTCCAACACCTTTCCCTTCCGTTGAAGTATCCTCTGCTCTTCTAACGCTCTTCGCTTCGCCACTGGAACATACTCCACGTAGTCATCATCTTCCTCCATCATCATTCCCACTCACTAACAACTTCCGATCCAAATTCAAACCCTAGCGAATCGATGATATCAAGCAGATCTCTCCAATCGGAATCCTATTTCTAGGTAACTGACCGACCCGGAGTTCAGAGCTTAGACGGACGGCGTCGATATATTAAAAGGCTCTCTCATTTGAGTTTATGCTTTTAGTTGGACTATTGGGTCATTATTGGGCCTGTTTTAATGCTTATGGGGCCGTTTCTTTTCTTTCTCACGCAGATCAACTAGTAGTAGTATTTAAAGTTCTTTCTTGGATTTCTCAACAGTCAACAAAATAGGATAAAAAGATTCGAGGAATCAAATCAAGCAAGCTTTAAAACCCTTCTCTAACTCCTCCCGGTTCAAATTCTTGCCAATGAAGACCATCTTGTTCACTCTTGCCTCGTCTTTTCCCCATAACCGGTCTGGTGATCCTTGAAAAATGTCATGGACTCCTTGAAACACGAATCTTTCCTCCATGGTGTGGACCGAGAGTAGACCTTTCATCCTGTAGATATCCTCACTGCGCTCCATCAGTAACGTCCCTAGCCACATGTTTGCCTGATGAATTTTTTCACATAATTCGAAGGTTAACGCACGGTTTCAACAATCAATTACTTTTAAATAAGACTTTCTGTGTGCTGCATATTTTTTGTTACCTTCTCAAGGTCTAAGCTCCCTTCGCAAACTATACTGACTGAAGAAACACCGGGATCATGGGTGTGATCATGAGAATGATGATGCTCTGCGGTTTCAGAATCAGAGACTTATTAATTAGCTTGTCATGTCAGAAACCAGAACCCAAAGCTCATGTTGAATAAAGCTGAAGCATACACATCAATACACCAACTAATAAAGGCTCTCATGCCTTAATCAGGTACAACCATTGACAAACTTACCATGTTCATCGTGGTGATGGTGATGGTGGTCATGATCATGGTGATGATCGTCGTGACACTCATCATGACCTTCCTTATCATCTTCATTCACAGAGCTTTCGATTCTGATGAAAGCAAAAAACAAAGACCTTAGTAAACGCATAAAGCTACGAGACACCAAACGAAATACTATCAGAAATAGGTCAAGAACCAGACCTCTCTAGATCAAAACCTCCAATACCAAGAACATAATCCAAGTCAACGTTACCGTAATTTGTCCGCGTCATCTGAGCCATGCTGTTTATCGTCTGCAGATTACCACAGAAAACACGTTAGCATGGAAGAACACGGGAACAAGTAACGCAGAATCATCTAACGAGGAACATAAAGAGGAAGAAGAAAGAAGCAGGGTCGACCTTTATGCGTTGAACCACCGAACCTAATTCAGCCTCACCAACAAGATCAGTCTGCAACAAAGTACAATCACGTTTCAGAACAAGAGCGAACCGCTCAAGATCACTAATAATACTATCCACATTCTCTTGGAAATAGTTAGGTTTGGTAACCTTGTTAACAATGATACGATCCGCATAAGCAATTTGTTCAACAGCCTCATTGACGACACCTTTGGGTTTCACCTCGTCAAGATGCAAACGAGCATGCTTAGCATCGACTAGAGTAACAACGCCGTCCAGTTTGACATCATTGAAAATCTCATCCTCGGCGTAAAAGGTTTGGATAATCGGAGCCGGGTTTGCGAGCCCTGGGAAAAGGGAAGCATACAGAATTCATTACTGAATCCCCAGATTCTTTGGTGAGAGGAAGTGTAGAGATACGGTACCAGTAGTCTCGATGACGATATGGTCGAACTTTCCTTTCTTCTTGTTGACTAACTCGGAGATCATCCTGACAAGATCACCCCTGACAGTGCAGCAGAGGCAGCCATTGTTGAGCATGACGATATCCTCTGCTCCCATAGATTTGGAAGCAACAAGTGACCCGTCGATGTCAACTTCACCAAACTGAGAGAGAAATATTCAACTAATTAGCTTAAAATAGTCAAACTAAGTAGAGGATCAAATCAACAAACCTCATTCTCGATAACGGCAATGCGCTTCCCATGATCTCTGGTCAGGATATGGTTCAGCAATGTCGTCTGTCAAATAAACTTAAAAATTAACACACAAAGAGCCCTTAGAGAAAAAGATGAAATGACAAGAGTCGCCTCGCACCTTGCCAGAGCCCAGAAAGCCCGTGATTATCGTTGCTGGGATTCGGTTGTCTGACGGAATCTTAGTGGTCACATCGGAGGCTGAGGCCGAAACAGAGGAGAACCTTCGAATTCGATTGGAATATACCACCGGGGAAAACAGTAACGACGGCTTCGTCCTGACGGAAGCAGCTATGCGCCTAGAAGAGAATCGATAGTTCAGCGGGGCGGTAGCAGAACGAGGAGCGGTGGTGAAAGCGAGGAAGGTCGTGGCTATCTCTAGTTTTGACAGCGTCGCCATTTTAGTTCAAAGTTGATGATGAATGTGAGACTTGAATAACCTCCTCCCACTCTGTTAGCTTCTAGATACGGGAGGATAAATAAACACATTTCGTATTCTTTTCTTGCTTTTCCTTAAAATTTACTATTTCTTACGTCATAAAATAACTCTGGGCCGTGGGCCGCAGAGACTTGGTTATCTGATTATTATCTAAACATAATAAACAAGTAGACGTTGCAATCAAATTCAAGTGGCTTTATATAAGACCTGTGCCATAAACAACACACATAAGCCTCTACACTACATCGAAAACTCTCTTGTTTATCTTGCCATATAGATCGAAGATTATTCATTCAAACTTCTTTCTCCAAACTTACAAGACGGGAATAAGGCAAAGCAACAACGTATCACTATTGAAAATCATATAAAAAGCAACAATGAATCAATCAACCAATTAGGAACTGTTTCACCTTGCTATAAGATATATGTTACATTAATACATTCACATTGTTAGAATGCTTTTCTTCCAGAAAAAAATATCGGAAAAGATCTACTAAAACCCAAAAATAAAATAAACAGACGAGTAAAAAAACAAGAGCAGGATCTGTTTCATATCATCTCTGAGGCTGATCCGAGGCGGAAGCTCCAACGGAAGGTGTGGACGCGACAGCGCTGGCTGAGCCATTCTCAGGCGGTGGAGCCACTCCCCATTTACCTTCTGACTCAAGCGGCTCGAATATATGGACCCCACCGTCTGATAGACCCACAGCAAACATATTGGATTCCTGAGGATGAGCCGCAATCACCAGTGGGTGGACATTCGAGTTGCTGCACACACATTATGGAGACTCAAGATTTTACTCTTGTCTTTCTTAACCAAAAAAAAAATCAAGATTGCTCTGTTCACATTTTTACACACCTGAGAGAAGCTGGCAAATACGCAGAGGGATTGACTCTGCAACGCAATCGAAGGTTTGCCGAGGTGAAGACACATATTGTAGCATCCATGAAACTTGCGTATATCAATTGACTATCACATGAGAACGTGGCGTGTGTGATTGGAGCTGATGATTCACGCACAGGCCACTGAAATTTTTTAAAAATTGAAAAAAAATCGGAAAGGGTTTCAGACGCAAGGACACTCAAAATCATAGATGTTGGAGAGAGAGAAAGAGTGGTAATTACTAAAACCTGTTTCATGCAATCAAGCTTGGTTGTTTCGTATATAGCGAGCTGAGTTTCGTGGACCACGAGGAAGTGTACTTGATCTTGATGAAACTGAACACGCGTGTCTGAAAGAGCACTCGTCGATCTTCCCTGTGGAATTTGCAGAACCTTGCTTTTCTGCTTCTCCCATCCATCCGTGTTCCATACACAAAGCTGCACATATACAAAAATCGCAATATGACTTATAATGGTTGTTCTTGATCATCTGAATCCTTGATTAAGATGAGATGGAATGGTACCTGAGCGTCTGCACCAGACGAAACCAGAACGTTTAGTACGTTGGAGAAGGCGAGGCCGGTTATTCTCTTAGAATGTCCTTTAAGCTTGCTCTTAACCTCATCAACGCGAACATTGTAAATCTGTATTGTACTATCATCCATTCCAATTGCAATTATATTGTTGTCCTGAGGGTGAAAAGCCAGAAACGTTGCAGCAGGCGGAGGCGGCATGAAAGTAGCCATTGTCTGCACTTAGCCAACAACATATATCAAATGTCACAAATGAAACGTTGTTTGTGTCCATTACGCAGAGCACTGTCTTTAGGTGGGATTTTACCTTAAACGTCATCATATTAAACAAAGAGATCTTTCCTCCAGACGCTGACATCACATAGGAATCATTCTTGGATAAAGCAAAACACGGTACAGCTTCCTCTGAATTAGTTTCAGTCACATCGTTTGTCATTAAGATTCCGCTCGCTGGTTGCCACTGCTGAGGAGGTAAAGAAGCCGTTGCCTATACAAAATAAAATAAAATAAAATCAACTTTTTCATTATTTCACCTCTTTCTGCGATGTTTAAGGCAAATTTTAGACCATATGTACCTTTCCAGTTGCGTTACGGTCATTTCGCTGCCATTTCCAAAGCAGATGGATAGCATTTGATGCCAATGCCAATATCGCATTTCCAGAATTTGTGAATATTAATCTCGATATCTGCAAAAATTTTGAGTCATTAGATTCAAAGCCATATTAATCTCGATATCTGCAAAAGTTTTGGAGTCATTAGAATTTGTGAATATTAGTCACGATATTCGATATCTTTAGACTATGTGTTGGTACCTTGGTAACTCTCATATTCTCAGGGAGTCTCAACGAGCGGCATTGAGAGGGTTCACCGACTTCAGTAAGCTTCCAGATCTTAGACTTATCATTTGATTCTTCAGTGATCACTGGCTTCACATCCACCATATTCCGCGAATCTCCATTCTGTTAGAAAGGAAAGTCAGGAATCATGATGATTGGACGCAGACCCAAAAAAAAAACATTGAAAGAAAATTAAGCCATTCTCTTTTCCTACCATTCCGGGGATGGAAACTACAGAGGCAGGTCTCTCAGCAGGTCTCTCTGCCACCGCAATGTTGTTAATTGCAGGCTGCATATGTGAACGAAAAAAATTAGTGTTGAATCGGGTTAGTAATTTGCTTGTTGAAGATCCAATGAGCAAAACCCTCAGCACCTTGGAGGTTTCAGAAGATAAGTTCTCCACCGTGTGCAATAGCCTTAGACCATCTGTGTTAGCCATAACCTTAATCATATTGTCATTGGCAGAAACGGCCAAGAGAGAGCCTTCCTTGTTAAACCGGATCCGTGGGCTTGCCTACAAAATTAACAGAGCCATGATTGACTGAAAATGAAAATCTGCGGTTTCCAATTGAGATAATTGTTTACATACCTGGAGGCCCCCATCAGCATCAATGGCCGTCAAAAGCTGTATATTGTCCATATCCCAGAACTTAATGGAGAAGTCATCACCCGCAGCAAGATAGCGGTTTTTAGTAGTATCAAACTGAACGACGCCAAGAGAACGCTTGTGGAATCCTTGATAAGTTCTCTTAACAGCTCCTTCGCTTTCATTCCACTCAACTATGTACGAATCCCCATCTTTACTCGTCCCACAAGAAAATAGCCTATCCATGTGAATAAAAAAGTAATCATTAGACTTTAAGTTCATTATCACATCATGACGACACAGAGCAGAACCAAGACGTAGAAATAATGAGATCATTATATAACCTAGTTCCATCAGCGCTGTAGGCCATCGTTGTACACCAGCGCCCAGGAGCTTCGTAGTCAACCCGAGAACCCATATTATCATATAGCCACGCTTTTATTTTCCCGTCAAGCGCAGTTGAAAAGATGAACTTGAGCACCAGAAGAAATAACCAAGTCAAGGCCAATATTAATTTGAAACAAAACCGTTTCATTATTGCTACTTACCTGAATGTTTTCCTTGTAGTGAGGGCAGATAGAGTAAACAGGAGCTTCATGGCCTTCGAAAGTATGCCGTTTTACACCAGTTGCAGCATCCCAGACCTTAAATTAAAGTATTAATTAATCCCTTTTTGTGTTCCAACAATACAAAAAAGAGTTATGGGAAGGAAATCATAAAGACTGAACCTTGATGGTTTTGTCATCACCACAAGTAGTAACACATAGTTGCTTGTTTGGAGTGGAGAATGCAATGTCATTTACACCACCAACATGAGCATCAATCTGAAATTAAAAAACTGCTGTTATTTACAGAAAATGAAAGAAACGCTCGTAAATCTGTTTGTAAATGATCTAACACCTCGAGGTGCTGCCTCATATCTTCACCACCGTGGTAAGAGTATAGCTGTACAATATGTCTCGAATAAGCAACTCCTGCAGTTATAAAAGCGCCAATGAATATCCAAAGCAGCTAACAGAACATTTTTAATCTCAAATCTTACCGAATAAGGAACCATCCGGGCTCCAAATCACACGGTTGACCGAAACGACAGGTTCTTTCACCAAAGCAGCCTAAAGACCAGAAATTTTGGTCATTGAAGTTTCAAACAAATACTGATATTAAGATACATGTTGATTTTCAGAAAGAAAGGCACCTGCAACGGCATTGAACATTTACTCAAGTCCCAAACTTTGAAAGTCTTCTGTACAAGACGTTCTCGAGAACCAACTTCCCAGAGCCCAATATCTCCTACGTTTGTACCAACTGGAACAATGCAAAATGAAGCTTCTGATGTTACAAAATTTCTGAAGATGTCTATTACAAGAAATAGATAGACAGAACAGGAAACCGACCTAGTAGCAGAGTCTGTTTGATTGGATGGAAATCCATGCTCATGGGAGATGACCCTTGGCTCAAAGTTCGTGCTACTGTCTTAGGCAAGTCATCCGGTGCTTTGAAGGTCTGGGTATGACCATGGGGCTGCCCGGGGAATGTCATTGGCAACATGTTCACACCTAGATTCACCTACATAGTACATATGGAGGAGCAAAGAAGAAATACGTTTAAACTAACACTACCAGTAGAGTAATAAATATATTTGCTACAGTTATTTTGTCACCTCGTCAGAGATTCCCATGGGTCTTGTTCTTTTAGAGACATGGTCCGAATCGCCTGATGGATAGTCTACAGCGGAATTACTTGGAGGAGTTCTCGGGTGCTTCAAGGCTGCTAAGACCAATAGAGGAGAAGATGTTACATAGATCACAGGTGAAACTTACAGGTCATGAAAAAGGCAAGGATCAATTTTGAAAGACGATAGTTTCATACAGCTTTTCTTTGGAAAAAAAAAATTACCTTGGATGGATGGAGCACCGAGAGCTATGGCTCCTCCAGACACAGCTGGATGAGGGACAGAGGAAGGACTAGACATCCAACCAGCAAGAGGTGTCGGAACCGGAGAAGGCGTTGGTTGAAATGGCTGGAGACGTAAAAGGCAAGTCAAGCACACCATGTGGAAGGTGAAACGATAGAACTAGGACCAAAAAGAGGTCACAGAAAACACAAATCAGCTGGAAGTTGACCTACCCCGTGTGCGCCTAAAGGAGGAAATCCCCCGGCTTTTGGTAATGATCCAAGTAGTGGATTGTTGACAGGAGATGGTGCTCGGGCATCATTTGGTAAGCGACAGGAGTGATCCACAAAGAGAGTCTTTATATCAGGATTTGGCCTTGGGTTTTTACAAAGCTGATGTTGCCAATTTAAGCTGCAAGTTATGCAGTCACTTAGAAACTAAGTGTTAAAGCATCTGAGGAATGAAAATTAGAAGTGAACAAGTAAGGACGATCAATACCTCTGGTTAATCAGCGTTCTCAGCCGTGAGTTTCTAAGGGTAGGAAACTGCAGTTTATCACGGAATAATGGATTCGCTTCTATCAACTTCTTAAGTTCCACCAACATAATCGATCTGGCTGACTTTGTGTCTCCATACTTGGACAACTGCTCGTTCTCCCTGAGGTTGAACAGCTTAGGGACTCTTTTATTCTCTATTGCACAATGATTAAACCTCAAACTTGTTAAAACCCTATATGGCTTACCGGAAGTTTTCTAAGGTAAGGAGCTGGGTGATTTCCTTGAAAAGCTCCTCATTAAAAGTGGAGAACACTTTCAAATCTTTCACTAAAATTTCGACAGCCTTTGGACGATCATGCCTACAAAAAGCAGCCGTTGTTGATTGGCGAAAACAAACACAAGTCTTGTTTTTTTGTAGATTTTAACGCACATAACTTACTTATCCAAGGCCTCGAGATACTTCTGCTTCCTTATCTCGAAGAATATCTTCATGGAGTATCTATTATCATCTACTTTAGTAAAACCAGAGAGATACTTCTCGACCTCATCCCAGTTTCCATTGTGGACTTCATCCTCGAAATACTTCATATTGAAGAAAAAACCAGATTCTTGTTCGAGCCTAATTTCGAAAACCAAGTCAATACATAACCAAATTTCCGACAATTAGATCGGAACTGTACAGAACAAGACTTACTTATGAACAGTCTCTTTGAACTTCTCTTCATCTAGGAATTGTAAGATCAAAAAGACAAGCTCTCTACTGAGAGAAGACATGTTTTTTTTTAATTTTAATTACTAACTCCGAGACGTATTCAACTCAGATGCGCAAAACCCACCAAATCTATCACCAGATCTGCACAGACAAAACCATGATTAAACATCATCATCCAAACCTGGGTTTCAAATATTCCTCTAGACATAACTAACTTTTTTTATTTAAAAAAAAAAAACCAAAATGGAAGTTAGAAATTTAATACCCTCCTAACTAGATCTTTAAACCATCTCGGATAATTCCCCAACAAAAAAAAGAACTCCATTTCGGCGGGGTTAATTAATGTAATATATAGGGTGAAAATTGGGAAACTTTAGGTATTCATATAGCTCTAATGCCCATCTTTTTAGTTTTTATTTACTACAAAAGTTTTTATATATATACCAAAAGGGGGAAAGCCAAAAAAAACCCAGAAAAGCTACGATTAAGAAACAAACAAAAATTCAAAGACCTAGCTAGAAGCGTCAAGCTTACTTACCATGAAGAAGAGAGAGAGAGAGAGAGAGAGAGAGAGAGAGAGAGAGAGATCGATTTCACAAGGAAGGAAGGAAGGAAGGCCAGAGTTTGTGTTTCTCTCTCCTCAGATGAGAGAGGCGCAGGATTTGGTTTTGGACTCTCGACCGATATATTAAACACAGAAAAAAATAAACAAACTTTTCTCTCTCTTCAAAATTATTTATACCAACATTAAATCTTGCAGAAATGGAGATTTTAATTTCCTGTAAAGGCGATATTGATAGCCGAAGGTGACGGATAGTGGAGCGTGATAAGAGTCTTCACTTATTATACGATAAGCAAGCTGCTTTCGATAAGCGGAATCACTTATGCATAAGTACACTTCGACCAGACATACGACTTAGCCGGCTTCGGTTTAAGACGCTTATCGGCTCGGAATCTCTAGTTGCTAGCTGTACTCCACGGAGACATGATCTCCTGTTTCGAGACAAGCTTACACTCTCGGTCAAAACCGTCGATCTGGTACGATGAACCCATTGGTTTTAATCCAACGGTTTGTATTCCTTTCAAAGCGAAGTAGCTGAGTCCCCACAGATCCCTCATAACACGACAAAGTTTTCCTTCTTTAAGTTCCCTTACCCTTGAAATGACAAATATTACCTAATTTGCCATCTATTCTTGAAATGCGGTACTTGTTACAAACATCACGTGATGGAAAGATAATTGAACTATGGCTGATTGGTGTGTTAGAAAGTGGAAATAAGTGTAGCATAGTCTTTTCTTTGTTTCCGAGGGATTTTAGTTACAAAACAATAATACTACAACAAAATAAAATAATGGATTCAATTATTTGTCAAAGAGTAAAAATTTAATGCAGTCTACAGAAAGCATCAAACTCATTTCTTTGTATCGATCACATTATTGGGTGTATATATATATATATATGCTTATGCTATAATTTGTATTTCAAAAGTTTTACCAAAAAACAAAAACTTAAGCAGACCCAAATATTGTATACGTAAATATGGCTTTTTCTCATAATGTGGAAAATAATAAGTTTTCAATCTATCTTAATTATTAAACACAAAATTATTCTTATCAAATAAGAGATGGCACTGATCTAAGCAATTTCTATTAGTAAAACTCCTTTAATTTCAAATTAATCTTTCCTCTTGTTTAATCGTTTTGTAGTGATTTCATCATCGATATTTTTCAAATGAACTTCAGTTTAGATTAAATTATTCTATTTGTATATCTATATGCAGATATATCAAAATTCAGTTATCATTTTATTGTCGAATCATTGTTTTTCTAAAAAAACTAAAGTTTTAAAATAAAGTAAATAAACACAAGGTCCTCAGTGGGCTTTACTGAGCCTAAACACAATGAGACAAGTCATGATTGTTTTTCCTTCTACAAATCGAGATTTGTTAAGGCTCGTTAATTGCTCGGAGAAGTGATGCCAGTATATAAAAGGCGGTGTTAAATCTTTGACAAGACTCCGAGATTGTTTATGAGCTGAAAGCACCAATTAATGCATGTGCTGCTGTGATCGTTCGCAATGTAACAAAGGAAGGTCATCATCTACCCTGCACTGCAAGGGATAGCTCCTCTTGGCTCCGACACCGTTTGTTTGTCTCGTGAAGTTTCTTCCAGTGGAGCAAATAATGCTTCTTTGATGCTTTAAAGTTTGTACTTTGTTCTCTCGTGTTTGGATCTACGCTTCTCATGTCTTTTTGGTTAATGGCCACATTTTCACTTTACCACAACATATATATCGTGGATGCGATTTATATTTGGACGGTTTGAAGTTAACTGATGATGATGATGATATCTGGAGTGTTAATCTATTCACTAGAAACATCGAGTTTGACGTCATTACGTACCTTAAAGTTTTTCGCACCAAGAGAAGAAGAAAAATATTAATTGTTTTAATAGCTCAAGAATGATAATGCATGCTTTCTTTTGCTAAAGTTATAGGTGCAAAAGAAAAGTATAACTTTCTAAAAGCATAATTTTATTCGTTTATTTTACACGGTAAGTCGGTAACACGAGTCTCTACTTTTCTAATAATGTGAATACATAGGTGTGATATACTCCATCATTTTCAAATAATTTATTGTTTTATAATATATTTTTTATTTCAAAATATTTGATCTTTTGAGATTAATTACTTTAATATTATTGAAAACTATGTGGCCAGTTATATTTTTACAATATTTTACAATTGATTGAAATATTTTAAATTTATATTTTTAATGATACTTTTTATGTGTTTTAATTCTTGTGTTTCTACCTAAAACATCATATATTTAGAAATAGAGGGAATACTAGTTACTTGAATATAACTTTATTCGAGAGTTTAGTTTGGTTGTAAATACAAAATACGAATATAGTATGGAGATGCATACGAGCTTCCACTAAATGCATTAAAAACATCAAAGAAGGAAAATACGAATATTAAGTTGAGTACATGTCTTTTACCAAAGTGAAAACTTCCCAAATATATAAATAACACACATCGAGTTTTTATATACTTAATTCTCCTGTGTCTAAAAATTGAAACTGTTTTCTTTTTTTAGATAGCAAAATTAAGATAGTGGATGCATAATTCTAGTTAACTCGTAGATAGGCATATATCGAAATTGAAATCGATATCTTATAGCATATCTATAGATGGTTTATGAATAAAATTTTACCATCTATATATTTCCGACAAAACAAGGTCAATTAATTTTGGGAATCGTTTATGATCTGAATCGTATGTTCAGAAAAAAATTTATTTCGAAAAGGTAATATGAGCTGATAATGATAATGAAAATATGAAGAACAAAATAATGAATTATTTGGTTCGGTAGGTCAACGTCTTAATATCAATCAAAAGTTAGTAAGGAACATTAACAGTGAAAAGGAAAGTTGTAAATTAAGATGTCAAGATCAGACAACAACTCGTCAGTCCAGTATGATACGTTTCATTGTGAGTCACTAGGTACATGTGCATGATGTAATTATTATTTAGTAATTAATGACAATTTATTAATCTGATTATAAACCTAAATAGGGAGTAGTATTTTTGAAGATGTTGCATCTGTTAGTTGTTCTAGTTAGTTAGTTACTGATAAATGTAACTTTTTATCTAGGTTCTCACATAAACACTCTTTACATGGGTGGACCCAAGGGTGTAGCAAGTGCCTCGTATAGAATTAAGAGAAATTGGAATGCAGGGTAATCAATAATTTATAAATTCAATTTCTTCCCTAAAATCACTACTTTCCTCTCACTATCTTTTTCTTTTCTCCTTCTTATTTTTCTAATTTTCTGGTCAACTTAGGTTATTAATTAAAATCACCATAGAACTAATAAGATATACATTGTAACAGTCATATTATTGTTTTATAATGTATTATATTTATAAGTATAATCGGATCAAAATATACACAACATATAGTTGTCTGCTATTTTTTTCTGATCTGCTTCTAACTCCCTATCGATTCGTAATCAGTACTTCCCATGTTTAACTAAATGTATGTTTTAATTGATTTTGTTGCATCATATAGTATTACTGTTTTGTCTATGTTAAAGTAAAGATAGTTTATATTATTATAATCGTTATAATTTATTATAATAAAAATCTCGATGATTTATTCTTAATTATAAGTTTATTTAGTAATCATAAACTTACTTAAAATAATTTAATAAAAATCCACAAAATATTTAAAACATAATATATACATATTGTTAATGATTGGAGGTATATGAACTAAAAACTAACTAATTTCTCAAAGGAATAGTACACATAACTAGTCTGGTTCCCAAATTTTTGAATAAAACCTAATACATGATTTTATATTTTTCTGACTAAATAATTCTTTTTTATCTAATTCGATGTTTAAAAGAAATATATAATATAGAAAAATTATAACTGATAGCAATAGTTGAAATTAGTTTTCAACCCTATTACACTACTTTCTGTCTCTCTCTAATTTATCTCTATATAACTAGTTTTGGATCAACTCTTACTATATAATAAAATCACCATATGCTATATTAGTAGTATAAAATGCAACTGATGTATTATAATATTAGTATAACTCAAATCGAAGGCGAGACTGAACTGAGTACCCAAGACAATCAGGCTTATTTAAAAGTTAAAACCACATAATATCTGACTAACACTTAAAACATCCTAAATAAACGCATATGTTTTCTTTTATTGGGCAAACTGATATGGAATTGTCTAAAAAAAAACTAAAATGGACAATAGAAAAATGGAGAAGTGAATGGTGGTCAGTAGTAACTGCATCCTCTCTTTTTTTTTTTTTTTTTTTAAGTCTCCGGCCAAAAAGCAGTACACGTGGGTCCCCTCTGGCGGGTCTGTCCAAAAGTCTAACGAGATAATTAGATTCTTACAAAGATGTTTCATTAAAGCTTTGATCACTCACGATGTTACCCCGTTCATATATACACGACCCACTGCCAAATCTAAGTATATGTAGATACTCTGTTCAGCAGATATATCTGTAGCTTAGCTTGTATAAAAAAATTTCTCGTCATGTTTACGAGGTTAGCGTGTTCACGTAAAACAAGTATCAAATTTAAATATATTTTTTTTATATATATATATATATATTTAAGGCTATTTTGAATTGGGAGAATTTGTCAAATAATAATATAAAAAGTTTAAACTTTAATTTTATGAATACTTAAAATCTTGGTTTATGTGAAAACTTAATATCTATGGCTGATATGGAATATAATTTTAAAACCACAATTATCATATTTTTTACAAGTGAAAAAATGGTGATGAAATTTGTTTTACATTCTGATATTTATTGAAATTAAAAATTGTTGATTTTGAATTTCCTACTTATAAATTTCGAAATCATTGACAAAACATTTTTGCCAGTTAATCATTGAAAAGTTTTTAAATAGATATTTTGCCAAATAAATGAGTTTCTATATTAAGATTATTTTAGACTTCAAAGACACCATTATATCCTATTATAATTTGGTTTGTTTTAAATTAAAATAAATATCATGTAATACATTAGCACTAATCAGACTGTTCATTTTTCAAATATATATATATAATTAGGATCTGGATCTATAAGATACATAATATAAAAAATTTAATATCTAAATGTTTGGGGTAGACCACATTTAGATAAGAAATGAAATCTCGGATTGGGAATAATTTGTCCACTCTTAGTTGATGCTATTACTTTTTGATATCTTTAAAAAAATAAGTAAAGGAAAAACAATAATGTGAAATGTAAGTGAAGTATGTTCGTAAATTCCTAAACTCCCACTAAGCATAAGACGCACTATCTTACTTTTTTTTCCAATTTGAAACTATCCATATAATTATTGGCGATGTTATTTCGTTCTTGTTTATTTTATTGGGATTGATTATGAATATTGAAAAAATAAAGTTCCAATCTGATAGATGTAGAAAATATGAAATGAAGGGAGTAAATATAGATGAGAAGGGAAGGGGCATAGGGTGTTGGCGATTGGTCACTTTCCAGTTCTGACTTATGTATGTTCCCTCCTCTTTAAAGCTTAGCTATTTTATACAGTATATTCTTCAGCTTATCAGCTTCTCATCTCGCGGTAATTAGGCGATATAATGATTAGCTTTCCCGGAGAAGTTGTCGGTTGTCCTTGCCATTGTATTGTGGACTTTCTGAATTTCCGAAGCCATAATTATATATGTACTATTACCCCCAAAAAGAAAAATATAAGATAAGACTATAATTTCCACGTAATCCATTCATTACCATTGCCGCTAGTTTTTTTTCTTCTGTTGTTGTTGGGAAATTGATTTTGTTTTTTTTTTTGTTTCTGTTTTGTTTGTTTGTTCTCTTATTGCTTATGACGACCACGGAACGAACAAAATTGTTTGTTTGTTTATAAATGTTCCAACGCCGCTTGGGTTGATAATTGTCCAAAATACAGTATCCTATATCAGTTTTTGTATCTCAACGTTTGAAACTCCCGTAAAGTCAGAGTCGCTCTGATAAAAATCGGGACAAGGACATTTTTGTTAAAAAAAATTTATAAAGAAACAGTGGGCTTTAAAGCCCAATAAGGAACTGAAACGGGCCCAACATACTCTGTCATTGATCTTCACTGAAGAATTGGTGGGTGATTCATCGCGTTTGATCAGGATCTTCATTTCTGGAAATTTCACTCTTCTTCTTCTAGAGTTGGTGCGATCCTGTTTGGTTGAACTTCCTGAAGCTTTCCGCATCGTTCACGTGCATTCGTTTTTCTCCCATTTTGTTTAAAAGGTTTTGTGTGGATTGAGAAATCTAATTGTGGATCTCTGCTCTAATACTGGATTTGATCGCATCTAGACGATTTAGTTGTTTGATTGTTTCTAAGTCTACTGGTTGCTTAGCTAAATCCTTGAGTTTCTGTTGCTCTAGCTAGTTTCTGGATCACGAGTGTTGATGAAAGGGAATGTGGATTGTCGTAGATACGATTGTTTCCTAGCTTAGGGTTTGGGTACAGCTCTTTGTATCCCCATTGAATTTCGTAAGAGCCAAAGATGAGTGAATACTGAAGTTGATGATATCTGTGCTTTTTCTTTTTATTTGTTCCTGTAGTTCCTTCTACCGTGGAGAGGAGGGGCTGAATGGCTAACACTGCATGCTTTATAATTGTGGCTCGGAATGATATTCCCATCTATGAAGCTGAAGTTGGATCTGCTGCCAAAGTACATTTCTTCTTACTCTTCTTTCATTTAGTTTGAATGGAAATATCCAGGAGAACAATTTTGGTTACCTTTTTGGTTGTTGTTCATTTGAAAAGTTTTGCTATTTCCCTTGTTTGAAATCTGTTTGGTAAAGGAATGTTTGGCACTGTATTATCATTTAGATAACCGAGCAAACGTAGCTTGTTCTAGCTATAAGATTAAAAAGAAAGTAGTTCTCGAAAGATCCTCTAATACGAGCTTGCTGAACAGAGAATGCATGAGTTATCAAGTTTCAGATCTATCGTACGGCTGATTATCCTTTCTTAACGAGAGAAATATCTCCGTTTAAGTGTTTATCTGTTAATGTACGTGGTGGATATATGTTACAATCATGATTGCAATTGCTCTGTGGTATGATTTGTAAGTTGTGCACCCAGTCATTCACACTAGATTCTCCGTTTGGCAGAGAGAAGATGCTGCTCAGTTGCATCAGTTTATATTACATGCAGCGTTAGATGTCGTCCAAGACCTAGCATGGACTACAAGTGCCATGTGAGTTAAAGTCCCTTGTGAAATACTTGGATATGTTTAAGGAAGGATTCACCCCATTGTTGCCCCCAAAAAAAAAAAAAAGATTCATCCCATTATCATTTAACTCTTCAGGTTCTTGAAGTCAGTTGATAGATTTAATGATCTGGTTGTGTCAGTGTATGTTACCGCAGGCCATATCCTTTTTTTGGGGGAGACCTTTTTAAATTCAAGTGCAAATAAAATTTTCTCCTTCTGATTCATTCATTTAAGTAAATTGTCAGATTGGTACGTTGGCTTTTGTGGTTTATCTCCAAATTTTGTATGTTAGTATCTTCCTTGATTCATCGCACATACTCGGCTCATGCTCCTTCATGATTCACGCAATGAAGACGGAATTAAGAGCTTCTTCCAGGAGGTGCATGAGCTTTATATAAAGGTAGGTGTTGCTAGTTTTGTTTGATCTGATTCGGCTGCAGCGTAGTAAGAGTGGATTACATATATATCTATAGTTTAGAAAGACATCATGAAAATCGTTTTGTTTATGCAGATTCTTCTGAATCCTTTGTATCTGCCCGGTTCTCGGATAACATCGTCACATTTTGACACCAAGGTACGTGCACTTGCAAGAAAGTATCTGTAGAGAAGACGGAGATTTTTGTCTGCGTTTTGTGGAGGTCCAAAAACCAAAATTTCGTGGATTCATATCGCATAGTTCGAGTCATTTTTTTAAAAATGTTTGGTGTTGGATCACTCTTCTTTATAACTTTCATGCAAATTTTAATGTTGAGTTCAGTAAATGATCCATTCAATCCAAACCCATAATATCATCTTTTTGGTTGTTATCAAGTCTCTCTCTCTCTTTATCTCCTTTGGGAGTAGTAGTACACACAGAAAGGAAGACTTAACTTTGAATTGAATCTATTAAAGAAAACACAAAAAAAAAAAAAGTAAACGTCTGTTGTTTTCAGAATCATAAATAAACGATTAAAACGCCTAACCTAAGCTAATGTGAAAGTTCTTTAATTGCTGTCTGATCACCAAATTGAATAAGGCTTAATTGAAGGAAGTAGAAAAAAGAAAAAAAGGAATGAATCCTGCATATGTTTGATAAAGAAGGCCACGTGTGAAGTAAAAGCACCAATAGTAAGATAGAAGTTTTACCTCTCTCTCTCTCTCTCTCTCGCCGACGAGGCAGGAAGAACGACCAATTGAGACGTTGTTGACCCCTTAGCCCAATATTCAGCAGATTTGATTTTTCTTTGTTTGAACAATCTCTCTCTCTCTCTCTGTCTCTCGTGTCTCGTCTTAAGGAAAAGAATAAAAGTCTCGTCTTTCGACTTGTGCGATCTCGGATTATCTCTGTAAGTTGATTTCCTCTGGTCTTCTTCTTTTGGTTGAAATCGGGAGTTTGAAATCAGATCTGGCGAATGGATAGCAGTTACTCTGCGATCTCGAAAAACTCTTACGTGGAGTTACAGAAACAGACGGAGAATGGAATCCCCAGAGCCAAATTGCTTCCTTCTGATGAAGAAAGCTTCGTCAATGATTTCGACGACGCCCGCAATGGCGTTGCCGATGAAGAAGGGGACGATCTAGATTTCAATATCTCTAATTACCCACTCGTCCATGGCAAATCCAGCCAAGGATCTGGGATCTACGGTGCGGTTTTCAACCTCACCACATCCATTATCGGTGCCGGGATCATGGCATTGCCGGCCACCATGAAAGTGCTCGGCTTGGTTCTAGGGTTTGTTTTGATTATCCTCATGGCCATTCTCTCCGAGATTAGTGTTGAGCTTTTGATTAGATTTTCAGTTCTTTACAAGTCCAGATCTTACGGCGAGGTCGTTCAGTTCGCTTTGGGGAAAACCGCTAGGGTTTTGTCTGAGATTTGTATCATTGTCAACAACGGTGGCGTTCTCGTTGTTTACCTTATCATTATGGGTGATGTCATGTCTGGTTCTCTTCATCACATTGGGGTTTTGGATCAGTGGTTAGGGAATGGTTTCTGGGACCACCGTAAAGTTTTGATTTTGATTGTTATGGTTGTCTTCTTGGCTCCTCTCTGTGCTTTGAACAAGATTGATTCCTTGAGCGTGACATCAGCTGCTTCTGTTGCTCTTGCCGTTGTCTTTGTTGTCGTCTGTTTTGCTGTCGCCACCATTAAGCTCATCGAAGGAACTATTGACACTCCCCGGATGGCTCCTGATTTTAGCTCCAAGAAAGCAATCCTGGATCTTCTCGTCGTCATTCCCATTATGTCAAATGCTTACGTCTGTCATTTCAACGTCCAGCCCATCTATAACGAGCTCGAAGGTCGATCGCCTCACAAGATGAACCGAGTTGGGAGAATCACAACTGCCATTTGTGTTGTTGTCTATGCTTCAACTGCCATATCGGGTTATCTTCTCTTCGGTCAGGACACCGAGTCGGATATCTTGACCAACTTTGATCAAGATCTCGGCATCCGTTTCAGCTCTGCGGTGAATTACATTGTCAGAATCGGATACATTCTTCATCTAGTTCTCGTCTTCCCCGTCATCCACTTCTCCTTGAGAGAAACCGTCAATACCTTATTGTTCCCAGGCTCGCCTCCTCTCTCCGAAAGCAAAAAGAGATCTCTGGGCCTCACAGTTGTCTTGCTGGCTCTTATTTACATCGGCTCGACCATGATCCCAAATATATGGACTGCATTCAAATTCACTGGCGCAACATCAGCGGTTTCGCTTGGTTTTACTTTCCCTGCTCTTATCGCGTTACGGCTAGGGAAACAGAGCAGTTCCTTAAGCCTCGTTGAGAGATCTGTCTCGTGGCTGATGCTCATCTTGGCCGTGGTGGTTAGCATTGTGGGAACCGTTGGCAACATTTACAGCATCAGAAGCAAATCAGATTGATACTTGTTAGCGGTTTTCAGGATCTTGTAGATTTATTATACAAATCAGAGATTCTCAGTCCAATACGGAACCGGAAGTCTTCAGTTTTGTGACTGCTACACGCACCTTTAGGGTCTCGATCAAATGGCCTTTGTTCAGGCGAAGTCCAAAGATTTCCCGTTTGTGAATTGTTTCAGGTAACGAGATTATCATCATACCCATGACTTCTATGTATACAGACCAGATTCTTCTTATTGATATCATTTATATATACGCAATTTTGCTGCTTTTTGATAAATAAATCTCCTTTATTTTTGCTGCGACTGAATGATTCCTTTCTTTTATGTTATCTTTGATCGTTTGGGGATTGGGATTGGGATTAGTTATGAATGTCGTTTGAAATCGAGATGGTTCATACTTTAACCGGAATTTTTAATGGACTAGGAATCCGATATAACCGATGGTTCAAGCTTATGCATTTTGAGGTTGTTACTTAGATATAGAATGATTTGGAACTTCGAGATTGATGTACTTTTTAAAATTTAAAGCAAAGTAACGAAACTTATGTTCGACTTAAAGGTTATCATTAAAGATCTAGTACCCAACTTTACTACACCTTTGGTTCATGACCAAAAAAAAAGGGTATAACTTTGATTAGCGTGGGGGTATTTAATTATATGCTGAATTGCTGATCCAGGGACCTTTTTATTTTATTTTGTTAAAATGATCCGACGACTTTACCTCGGTTGCTTATGCAAATCTTCTAATTTAATTTTGCGTCTTTGTTTATTAACTTAAGCACAAATGCACGTTGTATGCTGTAACCACTAAGGCACTAACCAATACTATAAGAGATGAGAACGATAGTAATTTTTTGTGGACAGCAGTTAGTATGGTAATTAAGGCGCAAATTCATGGGGTATTATGAAGATCATCAATCAATTAACTTAAAACATAATAATATGGCCAAACCGAAATTAGAAGTGGGAGGTAGCTAGTGGCTGCTAGTGCATATGAGCATTACTTTAAATTCCACATGCTCATGACCCGTGATTCTCAATCGTGTCTCCGTATAGTTAACTGCAGATGTGTTTATACAATATTCTGATTGCGATGGTTGAATATTTGCATGATTGCATCCACTTGTGTTGATGTTTGTAATCACAGCATTCGATAATAATGACTCGCATAGTCTCTTAAAAGCTCAGTAATGATTAATCTTCCTCCTTAATTTCAAAAGGCCAAACTGAGGATAATCATAAAATAAAGAGAGATTTTATTTTCATTTAAGTAATAAAATTATAGTAACAGTGTATATATACACGAATTATTACAGAAAAAATATTAGTTGACTGTAGAAGGTGAGTTTTAGTTTCCATATATAGTAGTATTTTTTTTTTTTTTGTATGGTTATCGTCAGTTGACCTAACAACGAAGATAATACTAGATATCTAGTTAAATTAATCCACCTTACCTGTAACGAAGAGAAAGCATTTCTTATATTTATTTTTGTCAACAAACATTTTTTCAACTTAATACAAGAGTAACCATTTTTTTGTTAGCTTAATAAGGAAGATAATTTATAATATCAGATAATTTATTCAGCCGCTCTCGTTATGGTTTTCTTTTTAGATTTAAACGAAAATAAATTTCGATCCAAGGCAAATTAGTGTTGAGTTTTATGTTGTTATTATAAAGTGTGTTAAAAGAAACGTTGTTGATGTACTGTTAACCAAAATAAAATGGTTACATATGTAATAAAGTGGGAAAAATAAGAATAGTAAATGGCACGATAGATAGAGACAGTGATCCAATAAAAAAAAAAGCAAAGATAGGATATGCTCCATTTCCCACACCGTGATTAATGGACACACCCACACTCAGACATCTCCATGTGTTATATCCTTTTTTCAGTTTATTACAAAAAATCTTCACAATGCGAAAGAAAGATGTGTGAACTTATTTAGTTTTGCTTACTTTGACCCTTTCTTAAAACTTTGGTCTACTTTAGTCCATGGTTCACCCACCTTACCAAGTAAGCCCCCCGCTACTTTTAAAAAAGTCAAAAAGAACCCCAACCCAACCGTCCCCTCTTCTCCCTTTATATATACTCAAACGACTTTACCTTGCCCCAAACCACACTCTCTCCAAATTTTCCTTCTTCAACAGATCAAAAAGCCAATGGATTGGTTCTCATGGCTGTCGAGAACGAATCTCGAAGATTCGCTTATATACGAGTACGGTCTCTCCTTCTCCCACAACGAGCTCGAGTACGAGGACATTGCTTACTTCAACCACGAGTTTCTGCAGAGCATGGGGATCTCCATCGCCAAACACCGCCTCGAGATCCTGAAGCTCGCTCGGAGAGATCGTAAACCGTCACCTCTCACCGTTCGTTCGATTTCCAGAGTCTTGATCGCGATCAGGAAGACCGGGAAATGCTTCTCCGAGTATGTTAGGGCCTGGATCAGACGAGAGGAGTCGTCTCGGGCTCTCGTGGTCGTGCCGAGCAGTAGCGGGAAAGGGAGATGGAAAGGCGCTTTGTCGAAGAGGAGCAAGAGATCGGTGATGCCGAGCAACGGGAATAGCGGAGGATTCGGGAGCAGCAAGGAAGAGAGACTTCTGTTGACCAACGGGACTCCATGTAGGTTCGAAAGCTTCTCCAATCCCACGGCTTTCGACTACGGTTCGAAAGATTGTGATGATGATAACACTTTTAGCGGGAAAAATGTAGAAGAGGTTATCCAGTGGGATTCAATGTTTCAGAATCTAAAACCTACTTGATTTAAGATAGATGGTGCTTTTTAGGCTGCTTCCCACCATGTACTTTGAGTTTCCTTCAGTGTGTGGTTTTTTTATGTTCTGTTGGGGGATACATTAGCTTGTGTCATTTTTAGACATTGAAATATAGAGTTAGCTTTGTCTTCATGTAACCAAATTTCTCTTACCTTTTGTATTTAATCTCCGTATGTGACACTTGAAACTTACATTCTTAGCTGTTCTTAGAAAAGGAATGAAGAAAATCTCTTGGGAAATTATTAAACACATTTGACAAGTATCTATGTTTACTCTTCTCTTTGTTTCTGTTTATCTGTTAAAATGGAGCGATCAACAAACTATAATACATGACATCAAACAGATACAAACAACATTACAACCTGATAAAAGAAGCCGTTACAAATGGGTTTCTTCAACCCGGTTTTTTTTGGACGGTTGAGTCACACCGATTACAGCTGAATAAAACGAAGTTTACAAATCTTAGAATACACCCACCCCCCTCAAAAAAAAATGCCGCAAGATACAATAGGGAACCTAATGCAATCGGAAAGTAGATATGAATAGCATATACTATAGGCGTATTTATATCATCTTTCGTCTAAACAGTCTCTCTCTGGCTTTCCCTGTAAATATCAACGACCACCTGATTGCGGCTGCAACCGGAAAGATCCAGACGCATAGAGAGCTTGATAGACTGGGCGAATTCTTACCGTCAAGATAACAGTCAGTAGAGTTCCGAGGCCACAGACACCGGCTAGAACCAAGAACGTTACCCGGAAGCAATCGGGACCAATGCAGGTCGGGTTCCCTTGCTTATCCGCTTCCTTGTCGTAGATGTATCCGGCGAGAAGGGCCGAGAAAATGGTGGCACCGATGGGGTTGCCCAAGAGTATGAAGTTGAAGTTGATTCCAAAATTTCTGAGACCAAAGAGCTCGGAGATGGTGGCGATTGATAAGAACTGAAACCCCATTCCTATCCCGATAAGAGCAGTCGCCACGTAGATGGTGTGGTCGATCGCCATGGCGAAGAGGAGGAATGTGAACACCATAACCAGCTGCGCGGCTCCCATCCACAGTGTTCTTGGAAGCGTTCTTGACCTGAGAGACAAACAGAAGAACCGTATGAGAAAGAAACAGAGAGAAGGTTGTTCTGAGTGATAGATGAGACAGATTCTTACCTTACAAAGTGCTCAGAAATGGCACCTGACAAGAGACGGCCTATGAAGTTGAAGAAGCTGAAGAGGCAGAGGAGTATAGTAGTGTCCTTAATACCAAATGCAAATCCGATCTGTGCCAAGTTGTTTGAGACCGTAACTCCTGAACCCATGCCGAGAAAATAGGCAAACCAAAGTAGCCAAAAATCTGCCTTGACGAAGACTTGACGAATCTTGAAATCCTCACCTCTCCTGGGTTTTCTCTTCTTCTTAACCGCACCTTCTCCTTCAGCAAGAAGTATTTCCATTTCCGACACATCATCTCCTTCGTAGAGAGTCCCGAGGTTTGAAGCTGAGGTCGAAGATGTCAGCAATGGTTCTTCCTGGGTTGACTCACCTTCCTCTTTCGCTAGATTGTCTGAAGAACCCGGAAGAGATCTCTTGGCATTTGAACGGAAAAGCGTCATCTTAATGGGGATCGCAAGAGGCGCCATTAAAAATAACACCATGACAGCCACAAGAGCATATCTGAGGATGGTTGGCAGTGAAAACACCTCACTGACTACAGTCGTGACAACGAGATAAGCAGCAAGAACGATACTTGAGCCGAGGAGAAAAACAAAATAAATGGGCTCAGAAGGGTCTTCACCGGTGGCCGGAATACAAGGGCGGATGAAATACATGACAGCTAAGCATATAATGGGAATGCCAACCGTAAGAAAGAGAAGCAGATTGGAAGCGGAATGGTGAAGCAAGACGCTGAACAAGACAGTGAAAGCTGCACCACTGATCCCAATATAGCCTTTGATGAGTCCAGCCACAGGGCCTCGGCTCATAGGAAAATTCCTCATATTGGTGACCAGAGATGCTGTCCCGAACCATGAGCTGCTATTGGTAGCAATAACCAGAGCAATGAATAGCTGTCAACAACATTACAAACAAAAACAACTTAGCCTAGTGAGTTCATTGATCAACAAAACAACAGATATGATCAATTATTGCTTTGACTACAATACAAAAGTTAGTAAATTTAAATCGATGACCGAAAGATCTACACTTTAAGTTAAGAAAGTACTGATAAGCATTCGATGCAATACAGAGCTTTAGGTAACCGTAAAAATGAGATTTTTACAAACTTGGTGGATTCAAATCAGAAATGAAAGAGATGGGTGAGGTTGTTACCAGCCAGAAAGGCAAGCCATGAACGATTTGGCTGACGGAGAGCCAGAGAACGCCGTAACCGAGGAAGCAAGAGGAAACTCCGAGGAGAAGCATCGCCCAAGGAGGAAGCTTGTTACTAGCGTACCCTGGAAGAAGCCCCATGTTTTCTCCCAGATCACAAGCCACGCCGAGGATCGTGACCTGTTGCTGGTTAAACCCCAGAACCGATTTGAGAGCGGCCGAGTAAAGAGGGAACGTCGAACTGTTTCCCGCCGACATCTGAACCCACGCGGCGGCCGCTAGTCCCACCCACGGCGGTCGACTTCCCGTTTTCTCCACTAGCTTCGGCATCTCCGATCTCTCTTCTTCTTCTCCCCTGGGGATTTGCAACTGCTTTTGCTTTAAAAGTAATGCTATGCACAGAGACAGAGAAGCTCTCTTTAATTTGAGTTTGGTGTATGTCTCTCTTTTTCTAATTAAGGCCTTTATATATATATATATATATTTAAAGTAACACAACTCTTAATCTTCACCCTTGACAAATGACTCAATTAAACATATTTTAACGCATATACAGTCAGTTCGTTTTGTTTATATTCTTATTTTTAACGAAAGCGTGATTCTTGAGAGGGTTTTTAGTTTTTACACTACTTTTGAAATTTTAAAACCTTTTTTTAATTATTTGTGTCCTACCATTTTTGTTTTTAATAAAAGAAGAAAAATCAAAAAGTAATACATCTACTTGTCCCTTTTAGTTTTGTAGTTGAAGCAAACCAGTCGAAAACTTATTATATACTCCGGAAAACATAGGATATTTTTTTGCTTTTAAGGATTTTATTTTGTTTGCACTAATACAAAAAGCAAAACAGAATTATTTGTTGTCATGCTTGAAACACGTGAGTGAGGTCATTGACTATGAATTCCTCCCGCGTGGATCGCCCGAGGCATGACTTTGGCTTTGTTCTTAACGATCCCATTTCTCTCAATTACTTTAGTAATCAACTTCTTTATCTTAATTTATAACGTATATTATATACTAATATATTAAATATATAGGTACTTCCTAGGACGAGGATTCACACAGTATTTTATTCTTCTTTGATATAAACAGAACCGAACCAACGCATCGAGTCAAAAACAGACAAATAAAAATACGATACGCAAAAATCTTACCTGTTTCGATAACGAGCAAAAAGACAATAATTTGAAAACTCAAATGGCAGAGACACGTGGATCTGCACCGGCCTCGATGCACAAATAGAAATCAGACACGTACTAGCTTCACATTCGTCGTATATAAAGTAGTTACTAATTACATTCAATTTGTGGCCAGACGACAAGATATTTCCAGTCACAAAGTCATTAAATGGCTTGCTTTATTCTAAACCTACCCATCTCGACCATACAATGTTCAACATATGTTGTTAATTTATTACATATGTTCCCCGATTCTACAAGAAGAACTGATTAGCAAAGATTGAGAGTACACAAGAGATTAGACGAATTCGTTTCTAAACCGAATTTTTGTTCTTCTGTTTTTTATTTATAAAAGCAGATCATAAACGTTCGAACCAAAAACAAAAAAAAACTTAAATAACATATATGCTCACTCATTCAATGTATGGGCCTGTCTGCAATTATTAAAACCTATTCATCTGAACCATAGACTTCTTAGTATGAGATCGGTGACGTCTTTCCCTGACGAAAATCAACCAAAAGATGAGTGAGAACATGACTGCACCAGAGAGTGAAGCGAGACCTGCGTAGATCCACTGGCTTGTGATGCTGAGTCCAGGGCAGTTCTTGGTGGTTATGTCTCTGAAGGTGTCTCGGACGAAGGAGCAATCAGCAATACTAGCCAAGAATGGACCGTAATGGTCCAACGTGAACCCGACGTTTATCGCACCCATCATCTGGTCGTATGAAGCTGGGGTTAATCTACCCTGCGTTATGCAGATCCCTTCTGCGTTCACTTGGCACACAAAGCCTTTGTAGATCTTTTTACCAAGAACACAAAAAACGTGTTAGCATGATTTTAGTACAATTTACTCTTGCAAATATCGCACTCATGTTACTCTTGTAACTCTACTACTGATATGGCATATACAGCATCATGTATATATACCATTTATGTTTCAAAAGAAAAGGTTGGTTATATATAATATGTATATGTTACCTCAGAGGCATTAGCGAGGAGAATTTCGTTAGGAGCACAAGGACGTGGATTGTGATGTTCATCGAGCGGGTTACAGAGCAGAGGAACGAGCGGACCAGACTGGTTATGGTAGAAAGGAACATTAGGTGGGAACTCATGGTTACTGACATTGACAGTATACGCATTGGTCATGTCAACGGCCGTAGAAGTCATCGTCTTGGTTATATCCAATGTCTCTCCAACGGTTTTAGCGTCTAAACATGGAAGAAGCTGGCTCAACGCCGACTCTGCCGCTGGATCATGCACCCATTGGTCCATAGCCATACACGTGTCCGCAACCACACTGTTGTAAGTAACATCTTTAGTTTGATAAAATATAATAAAATCAACTTTGAACCTTGAATTAGATCAAGTGATGATGATCGATGTCATTACTTGTGGAAGACAAGGAAGACTGCGCTCAGGAGGATCGTTGCTGTGACGAGTATCCAACCCAGGATTACCAAGCTGAGGATTAAACATTAAGTATAACCATTTAAATTGGATATGATATAATATAATATATCGACTGTGTAGAAGAAGTAAGTAGTCTATGACTCACAGGTAGACAAGAACTCGTAGTCCACAAAAGGAAAACACTGTTCAGAATAACAAAAATGTTAAGAGGCAGAAGCATTGAAATAGATCCAAATAAAAATATTAGTAGAAATTTAGAACTTACACAGTCCGAGAAACGCGACTGCGAGCATAACACCAGCGATCACATTTAAGACTAATCTCCTGAAGAACATAAGAAAAAACTAACTGAGTCCAATAATCAAACATAGGTTATATTTATAACTTGTGACGCAAGCCAGCTATCTAACTTAATACTTACACAGGGTTTAGTGCTCCAGTGAGATAACGGATTGTCTGATTAGCGACACGGTCAGGGTAAGTGATGTTAGACATCTTGATCATTTTGTTGAAATGATCAATGTTACCTCTAAACTCAGGAGGAAACAGGTTATGTCCATCGAGCTGAATGTCTTTAGCAGATTGAATCGAGTCCCACAAGCTCGTTAGCTTACTCAAAACACCAGTTGCTTGATTCACAATGTAGATAAACGTCTTCTCCACGCTACCGTAGAACTCCTTTTGTCCAGTGTACAACATGGCAGACCCAATCCTGAAGAAAAAACATCGTTTCAACATTTTAAGTCATGATAGTGGAGAACTAAAACAATAATTAATGGGTTTGATAAATATATAATGAAGGAAGAGGAAGTTTACACGGCGGCGATGGTGAAGAGGAGGAGGAAGACGAGAGAGAGAGTGTAGCAGACGCGAGAGTATCCGTAGTGCCTGCGGCCGCAACCGCAGCAACAGCAACAGAGGCATGAGCAGATGAGGAAGAGTCCGAGAAATACAAACCACACAATTGCTATTACTATGAATGGAACAGCAGAAAATCCAACGGACTGAAAGAGAACAAAAAAAAAAAAGAGAACATTAATCACAAGAATACATGTTTTTCGAATCGGATTAGGTATGTTCTTTAGGCCAAATTTGCCACAACAAACAGTCAAATATCAAAATTTTCTTTCGTTGCATTTTGACCCGGTACTATCAATTGTAACATGATTTACCCCAAAACCTAAATGCATAGCCTAAACGCATCTAACTTGGCAGAAAAACAAAACCTAAGGGTTTGGAGGGATTCTTGTGATCGTTGTAATTAACGGCTGCTCCTAATTCCTAACCACACATTGGTTTCAATTTAACGTTTTAATGGAATTTAGGGAAATTAATTAAAGGAGGACTTACGGCGATGTAATGATGATTGGTAACGTTCCAACCATCGGAATAAATATTGAAATGGTTGAGAGGGTCAGGCCGCCGTGTCCTCTCCGCCGCGAGCACCAATGTGCCATTTTCTCCTTCCAGAATTTGCCTCCTCAACCCTTCAAAATGAATAAAATATACTTTATTCAAATTTTTAGAGCCAAAAAAAATCATATAATTAATAGACGTTGTCATCAAACGTGAGTTCGTCATGAGAAGATAGGGTTTTCATCAGCTTTAAAAGAAAAGAAAAAAAGAATGTGAAGAACCTTGAAATGAGGTTGAGGATGGATGATGATGACATGAAGAGGTAACTCCATGAGAGAAAGAAACCAAACTCGACGAGACCAGAATCGCAACGGCGATAAGAAGAAGACGCCGGCGATCATGAAACGACGGCGTTTGGCTATAAAGCATTGTCCTCTCTCTTGTTTTAAAAATTCTCTCTCTTTTGTTGTATGGTTGTTTGGTTCCGTTTCAAAATTCTGAAACTCTAAAAAAAGGGTTTATCTATATATTTGCATTATTAAGAATCTTTTATTTCCCCAGGAAATTGAGGAGAAAGAAGATGAAACGATACCTTATTATTTTTGTTCCCTTATTTAGAATTTAATGTTTTCAGAATTTTCTCCATCCTTTGTTATTCTCCCTTTTGTTTTAACCTCATTTTAGTTTATTTTTGCTATATTAATTACTCTCTAAGCTCTCATTGGCTGTGATATAAAGTATTCTCCGTAATCAAAAAAATGAAAAATGAAAATTTCACGCGGTTCCTCTTCCCCGGTCAATCCATAATCCATAAGTTGCTATAGGAAAGAATCTGGTGAATTACACTTCCCAATTAAGTGATTACACAATAAATTTTCACTTTGAAAATGATACAACAAAATTAGTAAATCATTAATTTTCCACTATCGTTTGACTTTAGAAGAAGAAAAGCTTCTCCGCGTCAAATTGGATTTTTCCCTTTAGAGGAAACGGAAAATTGCAGTAACATCGATACTTAATTCAGCTACTGAGTATTTTTGAAACAGTAAATTGCATTGATGATAGTCTGGTACCAACTTCCACTGTTTTTAGAAAAACCCAAGAAAATTAATGTTGTTCAAAGAATGACTTCATGATTTTGTGTTTACACGAAGACTAAAAATCATGTTTCCATATCCTTACCCAAACAAATTAGAAAAATCATCTTATTCAAAATATCAAATACAACAAAGGCAAACTAATGTACTTTGGAAATGGGTTTAAATTGTTACTACAGTATACAAAATCTCGACCAAGAGGCTGGTTTACTTACTCAAGCCCCATGCCCTCACGGTTTCTTCACTCACCGACTTGCTCCATGCCTCGTTCCAACTTCCAAGGGAATCGACGATCACAAGTGCAAACCAGATTCCTCCATCCTCTCGATGAACTTCAGTGTTTACTCCTCAGTATTTAGTTGAAACAAATAAATTCAAATGTAGTCAAAGATGACACCTTTGGACGATTTCTTCAACCCAAGGAGGCTTATTGATATCAATCAAGACAGGACGCAAAACAAGAAGCTCCTTGTATCGCTTCATTAACTTGTTTGCCCGTTTTGAACTGATAACCAAAACAGTTTCTTCAATGGAGTTTTCAATATTATCTACAGATAAGCGTTTCTTCTAGTGGCGTTTCTACCAACTCAGGCCGTCTCCTTGGAGATAGCCCTCTTTCAACCATTTCATTTTCATATTCCCTAGCCATATCCAACATTCCTTTCTGAACCAAAGCATCGATCAGAGCGTTATAAGCAGATGAATCAGGAGTATCCCCAGACTCTTTCATCGTCTTCCAAACATGTAAAACCGGCTGAAGAAATCCCCACCTCTCAAACTTCCTCATAAGCATCACATAAGTATCCATCCTTGGCCTAACTCCACTCCTTATCATCCGACCAAACAGGCTCAGGATCTCGCTTGGTTTCTCGAGACGGGCAAAGAGACACATATAAGTAATCGAATCCGGTTGACAACCTTTCTTAGGCATCTCGTTAAGCATCACAAACGCATCCTTCATCCTCCCTTCTTCACATAAAAGCTTAATGATTGTGTTATGCGTCGCAACGTTAGGCTCACAACCTCTTTCCTTCATCTCCCGAAACACCCTGATACCAAACTCAACACCTTCGGAAGCTCCAACGGCGCGAACCACAGTGTTGTACGCAACAACATCAAGTTTTATCCTTTTACTCTTCATCTCCTTATACAATTTCACAGCTTTCCACGGTTTCCCACTCTTACACATTATGTCCATGTAAATAGAATACGAAAACAAATCTTTAGCAACACCTTCGTTATCCATCTTCTCCCAATACTCTTTGCATTTGCCCCACCATCCCAGTTTCGACCACCCACGAAGAATCAAGTTATGAATCTTCGTGTTACTCACACCAAAACCATTACCAATCACATTCTTCCCAAAACAGAGCTCCTCTGCTTCAACCACATGCTTATGCTCACAGAGCGCATCAACAAGGTTATAAAAAGACGTTTCGTCTCTCAGACTGTAATCATCTAATCTATCATAAGTGTCAAGAGCCTCCTGAACAAGATGCGCCGTTACATAACGTTTAAAGAGTATACGGAAAGTCACGTGATTGGGTAACGAAACCGGATTCTCGGTCATCCGGTTAATCAAAGACCAAGACGTATCGAACTCGAAATACTTACCCAGAATATCGATCATCCGGTTAAATGTCTCGGTGGTATGTCTGAAACCGGATTCCTTCTCTACCCAATTGAAAAACTCCAACGCCCTTTGCCAATCGTTGCCGTAACATGTGATCGCTTCGCATACTGTTTTCTGATCGTAACTTGACTGTTCCGTTGACTCACATCGAAGGTTCTCCTCCGAAATGGGTTTTCCAGATAGACGCCGGACGGAAGGTGGAACAACAGTCCGAAGTCGATCGAATCGCCGGAAACATATCGACGAGAGCATCCTCTTCTTTTCTTCTCCTCTCCGCCGCTCTATGCAGCGTCCGAAATTAGGGCTCGCCGATTCACACACAAATCAACGGCCGTTTTTTTTTTAAACCAATTACCCGTATTCGAACCATGACCCGATTACCCATTGGACTTAAAGTTTCTACTATTCGGATGATTGGGCTGATTTATCTTTTTCAATATGAATTAGTTATAGGCCCATATTTGACCAACTTTCTATATCACGGTAAACTACAATTTTGCGGGATAAGTTTTTGAACCCCTATTTTATAAAAATTATATTATTAAAATTAAAATAATGTTATTCGATTTAAAATTAATGTAAATAATACATTTTTTCAAGTATTTTTAAAAATAACTTCTCAAATAATAATAAAATGATTCTAAGCTTTTACCCACTTTATGTGCATAGTTACTTTTTCAAATATTTAAAAATTATGATAATTATTAACCTATCTTATATAGATTAATTGAGACCGTTAATTGTATGAATTATTTTTTTTTTGAAATTAGAAAGATTATATTATTTATGATTCATATTTTGTTTCGGTCGGATAATTTTAGAATTTTAAGAGTTAAATTATTTTTTAAACTTATAGCTTAATAATAAATAAAAAATAAATAGTGATATTTGAATTATATAAAACTTCGTATGGAATTTAAAATATACTAATTCTCATATTTATGTTGTATCCTAATTTTTTTATAAATGTTATATAATAATAATGTAATTTTCCTTAAAATGAAAATATATTGTACTCATTCATTTTGCTATTTTGTTTTTTTAAATGGTTTATAGTTTTTGTTATATAATAAAAATATAATTTTATTTAAAATAAAAATATAAGGTACTCATTCATTTTGTTACTTTGTATTTTTTAATTGGTTTATACTTTTGGAAAATAATATCTTTAAATTTTGGAATAAAATTTTAGAATCTTTCTTAAATTTTGGTAGTTATGAAACAATAAATATTAGAAAAAAATGTAAAGATTAATATAAAATCTGTTGCTAAACAAAAATATTAGCATAATTGTAAATAAAAGATTTTTTTAAAGTATTTTTAAAAATGTATCTTGTAAATAATATAGAATAGATGTTCGTACGAGAATTCGGTTCAGTATCTAAAAGTAAATATTTTTTTTATTAAGGTTATGAATAGACAGTGACACTCAATCTGTTGTAAGTTGGTAATTTAACTGTACTTTTTGTTTCTTTTTGAGAAACCGTACTTCCTAGTACTTATTGTACCAAAATTCTCAATTTGAATCGTAATCAACATAGATTATTCAAGAGCTATTTTATTATACATTAAATTTTAGGTTTATAACACTCTATAAATTTTTATAATCTAACATATTCTTTTCAAAATAATTATTTTAAATTTTTCAGTTTTGTTTTTAATCTTTAGATTTTTAATATTATTATTATAAATTCTCTTTCTGATTTTTAGTTTAGCCAAAATGACAAAATATTATATTGAAATAGTTTTTTAAAATATCATAATTTCAAAAAGTTTTCACCAAAAATGTGATCTTTTAATTCATAACAAAAAACATAAATATAAAGAAACCCATTTTCTATAGAATAAAATTATATTAGTTGATATTTATTTTTCATCTTTCATTTTTCTTTCAAAAGATTTTTTTTGTTTTATTAATAATTAATTTAATATAAATATTTGATTTTTAACCAAATAGATAAGAATAATATAAATTTAATAAATTGAATTTATAATCTTTATAACCGATTTTTAGGTATTTAACAATAAATTTAAAAATTAAAAATTAAAAAATTTACGAAAATATTTAATGCTTTCACATCAATAAAAATAGTTTCAAATATTTTTCTTTTCATATACCATAGATAAAGTATTAGATTTCATTTGATTTAGTTTAGATAAAACTTTTCTTTTAGTTGTATGTGTGTATAGGGATTCCCAAGAGACAGCTAGAACTAGTCCTAGGCATTTAAACCATAATCGAAGTATCGAATGGAAACCGAATCGAAATATTAGAATCGAAATCGAATCGAATTTTTGTGAAATACCCATTGGATATTAAGTTTAAAATTTTCGGATATCCGAACGAACCGAAACCAAACCAAAAACCGAACGGATATCCGAATAGCCGAAATATAATTTATAAATCTAAATATATTGGTTATATTTTGTAAAATTAACCGAATATTATTAAAAAACAAAAATATCAAAAATTATCCGAATATTTTTATCCAAAATATTCAAAAATATCCGATATTATCCAATATTTTACACGAATCATCCAATATTTTTATCCGAATGACCCGAAAATATCAAAAAACCTGGAACCAAAACCAAACTGGATCCGAACAGTTTTCAAATATAAATCGGTTCTTAAATAAATTATTAGAACCGAACCAAAAACCAAAAGAACTGAACTGAAACTGCACCAATGGTTCCAAAATCTCTATACCCGAAATATCCTAAAACCGAACGTTACCCGAATGTCCAGGATGAGCTGGAACGATGATAACAAGTCTCCTCCACATGAACGACCAGTGACTATATCTCATCCCAATTTATATTGTTTGTTTGCCTCAACCAAAAACGTGGGGAGAAACCTGTGGCGCAAATTAGTAGTAAGAAAATGGTCAGCAGTGAAAAATAACAACGTAAAAACATAAATGTAAAAGAAGATTAAAAGAAAACTCCTATAAATAGAAGTATTTAGCAGCGGCAAAATCACATATCGAACAAAAGCATCCAAACACAAATTAGTAACACATCTCTTTCTTCTTTCACCAAATGGCAGCAGCACTTCAGATCCACGTAAGCGGTATCAAATTACCGGTCTCATTTAGTCCCATCACCAAACAAACCTGTAGGTTTAGTAAAAGTCCGGGTAGGATCAGATGTGCCGCCACTACCACACCAAATAAACAGTACACTATCGCCGTCCTCCCTGGTGACGGCATCGGCACAGAAGTCACTCCCATTGCCGTGGACGTTCTCCGCCTCGCCGGATCTCTCGAAGGCATCACTATAACTACAATGAAATTTATTAGCATAATTAATTCAAGAGTTTATTGCTGCATGCGGAAGTAATTTGTTTAAGTTGCGTTAAATTGGTACGTGGTGTATATATAGGAATTGAGTTCGAGATTAAGGAGATGTTGGTCGGTGGCGCCGCTTACGAAGCCACGGGAGTTCCGTTGTCGGAGGAAACCCTAAAGGCGTCTCTCGAGTGCGACGCTGTTTACCTAGGAGCAGTTGGTGCCACCAAAAAGATGTAAGGACAAGAGAAATTAAATATATATTTCACGTAGCATATTTATGAAGATATTTATTAAGAAATGTTTAACTGAAGGCCGTCTTCGGATCATCTACCGAAGCATCTAAGGCCAGAAGCTGGACTGATTAGTATCCGAAGAGCTCTCGGAGTATACGCTAATCTCAGACCCATCACCGTCTTCCCTCAGGTACTTAATCAGTTGATATAAACATTTATAAATGTAACTATGTAGAACTTATTATGAAAAATTAAATTAATTTATATAATTAATATCGTGCTTAATTAATTTTGCTGAAAAAGTTATTGGAAGCTTCGCCTCTGAAAAGAAGTGTGGCGGAAGGGGTTGATCTTATGATCGTTAGAGAGCTCGTCGGAGGTTTGATTATGACACAAGCTGTTCTTTAATCATTACTTCTCTCAATATTCTTTGGTTATAACTAATTGAAATCACGAAATGTAAAACCCTATAGGTTTATATAATGGAAAGCCAAGAGGCTTCGGAGTCAACGAAAAGGGCGAGGAAACCGGTTTCTGCACCGAGATTTATTCCAAAAGCGAGGTATACTTAATTAATTAGTTAATCATACCCCAAAAAGTTTACCCTAAAGTTTTTCTTAATTCGTTACTAAAAATCCTGATTAATCAGGGAGAAATATTTACCGTCAAGTTGATTGTTCCTATAACTAGGTTGATCGTGTCGCTCGTATTGCATTTGACATGGCGATGCAACGACGTGGCAAAGTCTGCTCAGTCGACAAAGCTAACGTCTTGGAAGTAATTTTCGACAAACAATAATAACAACAACAAAAAATGTTGTTAACATGTCTTCGGTAAATCTAACGTATTTTTTGTGCGGGGTGGGATTAATAAATAATAGTCGTCGATGTTGTGGAGGCGAAGAGTGACGATCATGTCGGGAGAGTATCCAGAAGTGGATCTCTCACATTTACTAGTGGACACATCTGGCATGGAGCTGATTCGATACCCCAAACAAGTACGTTACGCTAAACCAATGAATTGAATCCGCTTTACAATGTAAACCAATAATTTGATATCTTTAACCGATTTTCAGTTCGATGTACTGTTGACAACGAACGTCTTTGGAGATATCTTGTCGGATCGTTTTGCTATTGACGTGGTTATTAAACTAATAAATATTATATCTCTTCTTCTCTCCCAAGATCTTATATCATCTTCTTCACCCCGCGAGATTTTCTGTCCTAAATATCTCATCTTCTGTTCCTGGCAATTTGAGAAGGGTAAGTTATAAACCAAAACCTTGTTGTTTTTATAAGTAACGTACTCGATTTATTTCGGTGTTAGATATATCTGTTTCTAGATTTTATTTCTCTTTTTTTTTTGTCAAAATGTGAAGAAAGATGCCGATTAGCTACAGCAACAGCTCTTTTTCCCAATGTAGTGTCGATCCCGCGATTGCACTTGCTGATGGTGACTTCGGCATTCCGAAGAAGTGTTTCTGTGGAAGTCTGATGAGAGTGGAGGTATCGACGAACAATGTCAATAGAGGAAAAAAATACTTTGGCTGTCCTACAAGTGAGGTAAACTGATATTTCCATCTGCTATGCGAGTATCTCTAGCTTCATGGAACTTTAAAACAGGATATATATAATTGGCATTTGGTGTTCTTTAAGGATCCCGGTGAACACATCTTCAAATGGTGGGATGTCGCGGTGGAGGAGGAACTCGATTTACTCCATATCGAGTTGAGGGGCAAACAAGACAGGCAAATACGCTTGCCTCGATGGGGTGAGTATCACGCCGAGTCATCAGCAGACGCTGCTCCTCAGCCCTCGTTAGATGCTCTGAAGGGAGTCGTAGAGGAAACTGTTGACGACGTTACTCGGATGCAAGCAGAGGTTAACCGTTTGGGTCGTGAGATGGAGCAGCTGAAAGAATTTGTTGCCAATAGGAGTGACAGTTTTCTTGTGGTCCTCTTTGTCATAGTTGTCGTCCTAATTGCTTACTTGCTTAAGTAGAGTACATTGCAATGCGGGTTTATTATGTTCTGAAACTGATGCTTTTTATCTTCGGCACAAGCTCTTCTCCATTTTCACATCTGAGTGAGCAGAGTCTGTTTAATTAATTATCTAATTAGCTTACGGCTTCCTCTCTTGTCCACTTTGTCTTGTGACAAGAGGTGTTCCCATGTATCCTCTGCTTGTTATCTATCCAGTTTACAACCTTTCAATGTTATGATGGATTTAATAATCAATTCGTTCATCTTTGTTTTAAAATAACTCTGTTTTCGAAATTGTTCTTTAATTTAAAAAGAATACTAGAACAATACAATCGTCCATTACAACAACCATTAGTAGAATTTTTATCTGTTTTTTTCATTACATTTATTACTCCTCACGTAACTCTCCCGCCCAATTTAAACAACTCTCTTCTCCACATGACAACCACCTCCCCAGTTTTATCGTTGCCTCTATTCTCATTACGAGGCTGTCCCGTTACACATCCCCTCCCACTTGCGCCTCCCTTTTTCTCGTCGGTATTACAATTTCCAAGACAAATTTCTGGGAAATTACTCCCACATCATCCCGACGTCCTTCTTTTTGGACTTTACCGACAACGTCCCGAGGTTTAGAGACCGATGATTTTCCGATGAACGCAACTTACCTATTATTTCCGATAAATAAACGAGAACTATTCAATTACGTCGGAACGTTATCATAACATTGACGCAATTGTTCCGACGAAGTCTTCCGTCGCTATCACTCCTTGGTATATGCCACTCACTCTTGTAGTGCGGCGTCCAAAACCACCTAATTATAAAATCTACAGTCAGGCAGACCAATTGATGACCAACAACAATTTAGTTGCATTTTGAATGCGTAAAAAAAAAAGGTAAAATAAATCAGTTTTCAAAGTATTATCTAATTTAGCTCATGCAAAACTACAAGCTATGGCAGTCGTATATATGCTGAATTATAATATTAACTATTCCTTAATTTAAAATCGGGCTTCTATATGTGCTTAATTAATCAGTTGTTAGATGCCCTAGCGAACAATATGAAGAAAACATTTCTTTATATGAACCGATCTGAAATTGCTTCCTGGCCGGCCAACCAATTAGTCGTTGTTTAAAATACCGTCATTGATTTGAAAGTATTTTTTTGTTTCAAAACTTTTAAGCCCTAAAACTCTATTGTCTGGTCCTGTAACGTCTTGATTTTCTTCCCATATATCTTTTTCGACGACACAAAGACTCGTTTTTCACAAGTCTCAACCTCCAGAAGTCTCCATATTCTGGTTCTTCTCTCTCCGATTCTAACGCCGTTTGTTGTTCATCCCCACCACTTTTCTTAGTTCTTGTTTTTTTTAATAAATTATCAGTTCATAGTTATAAATTTCCTTTTTGGCTGAGTGGTTTCCACAAGACTGACAAGTCACGGGTACATACTTCTGCTTTTTTAGATTTTCAGTGTTTTATATAAATCAACTGCTAGTTGTTTAAGATCTGAAATTTCAGGAAAGCGACCTAGAAATAATTGCAGAAAAGTCAATTCTATTGTTAGGTTAATCACGTGGAGGTTGGTTTTATTTTATTGAAGTCACTTGATGGCAATGATATTTTTATTATTTGATCATATGGACAAAGACTCAAAGAGACAAGGCAACTCACTCGAGTGGAATCTTATTCACTAGTATTGGAAAATTGGTCAAACCCACCTCGCAGCAGTGTGAAATTTTTTTCAACTTACAAAACTTACACCCGTTTAACCCGAACAAATATAATACATCTGTATCCATTCCACATAGATTGGCGGATTTACTTGCAGGACCTAAAAAATCTTTTTAAAATAATTAAAAAATAATTATTTATATCTTTTAATTATAATCTTATTTTCAATAATATAAAATAAATATTTTTAAAATAAAGAATATTTTTAGAAATTAAAATAAAATGTATATATATTGTATAATATTTTTATTAAAAACTAAAGAAATATTTATAATTAATCAATTTTTTGATTTTTTTAAAAATATTGGATACCCATAAATCCACGAAAGAAAATTTAGCCACCTGTATTTACCCCACAAATAAAATCCTCGATCCGCATCCGTTATACACTATTTTGAAGTCAAAATTTTTTGATCCATATCCACCCTAAAGTAGATTTAAAAAAACGGATCTCACAGATAAATGATTCAAATTCCCAAGACTATTCACTGGATGTGCTGGATAAGCCTTATACTTTACCGTAGAAATAACCCGAGCGCCATTCTTCAATGAGTTCAGCCCCTGCAGCTCTCCCTTTCCTAGGGTACTTCAGATGCTCCAACGAAATGAATAGGAACAACCGAAGCAGGAACTTAGAGACTCCTAGTAATACATCATACCTACTAAATCAGCCTATTGAGGCTATAGGTGTTCCCATGCTATTCTCATGGGATTTATGGGATCTCTTTTGTTCGAAACCTTATTTCAATATCTAATTAGGATTGTACTTGCACTACTGTGCAAAACTAATTATTATTTTTAAATTATAATTTTGAATTTATAGATAATGATTTATGTATATATATCTTAAATAAATTTATATATATATATCATAAATAAATTTATGTTAAAACAAAATATTCATGTATAGTAAATTAAATAACAAATTCATCAAATTATTTATTTATGTATTAACAAAAATTCTTTAGAAAATTCTAATAAACCTAAATCTATTGAAGAAATGTATATTTGTTATTTTTTTCTTTCATTTAAAATAAAAAGTTATTTGCTATTTTTATTAATAATTACTTTAATAATCAATTTAATGACAGATATTTGATTATTAATTAAATTAATAGGAATAATTTAGATTAATTAAATTAAATTTAAAATCTTCATAATAATTTATAACAAATTCAAGAATTAAAAATAAAAAATGATTTTTTAAAAAATATATTCAGTAATAGAAATAAAAAATTAAAATAAATAAAAAAGCAAAAAAAAAAACTGAAAAAACTCTGTAAATACCACATCAACAAAATGATCTCCAAAAATCCTCATATTAAAATAGATAATAGTTAAAATTAAAACAAAACAACAAAAAATCATTAAATCATATCTATCATATATGCATAAATATGAAGGTGCGTCATGCATTTACATGTCACGTTGATCCATGGTTGTTAAATTGACATCAACAAATCAAAAACGTAGAGAAGATGGGATATAGTCACCAATAAAATTTTATTTAAATATGTAACCACAACAAAATCTATCTCTTCCCATACTACACAAAGCATTTTTTCAAGTTTTATCTCCACAAAATTACGGATTCAAATTATAACCACACAATATTCAGTTAACATATAAAATCTGGTCTAAACTGGATTTAAAATTTAACTAAACCAATTAATCTGGTTAAATTAAATTTGGTATAAATTAACAATGTATAACTATCTTATTATATAAAGTTTGATTTATTAAAATAATTAAAATAATAAGAGGCAATTATATAATTTAAGATGTTGATATGAGTTCAAATATATTTTATTTGATAAATTTGATAAAAAAGTTAACAAAAAGGAAAATTCTAAAATCATTAAAAGAAATTCTTAAAATATGCACAAAACATTGTAATAGTAGTGTTCTATAAAATATTGTATATCAAAAAGTTTTAATAATATATGGTATACTGAATAAACTAATATATTATTTTTCCAAAAAACTATTTTAAATAAAGAATATCAAAATTTAAAATAAACTTACTAATAACAGTTATAAAAGAGTTTATTAGATTAGAGGTTTGAAAAAATTTCAGTATTTTTATAAATTATCCCTTATTATATTTGTTCAAATTTTTTAAAATCTCTGCTTATTGGATTAATTGTTTATACTATTTTTTAAAATTCAAGTTTATTAAATTAATCATTTGTACAAATTATTTAAAATTCTAGTTTATTGGAAATTTGAAATTTTATCAATAAAATTTATCATATAGGATTTGAACGGATTTGAAAGACAACTTATAATTTAAAATTATGAATACAAATACTATATTTTATAATGGTATTTGAATTTTTTTGTTTACTATTTTAGTTTCATTTTCAAAAAATTAAATAAAACTATTAAAATAAAGAAAAACAAAAACATTATTAAAAAAATTAAAAATTAAGATATCATTTTTATAGAATACAAAATTTTAAAAAAATTATTATATATCATTTTAAATATTTTTTAAAGTTGAAAATCCGAATTTGTTTTATCAAATATACTCAAATTTCAAGTTTTTTTTTACATTTTGTTTTAATAAGAGATAAACATATGTTTTTCAAAAATTTAAGGGTCTTAATTAGTATAAAATAAAATCATATGCATTAAATTATTTAAATGAAATGATAAATATAATTATTGTTTATACCAAAAAAACAATTATGATAAATGCAAAGACCTAAAAGTGAAGTGTGATATCAGTGTTTGTACCACAGTTTCAAAATCGGAAACGACGACCCTACCGAAGACAGAAACAAGAGACGAAAGACGCAATCCCTGAAATGGCGGCGGCTCTGCAGACGAATATCCGACCGGTCAAGTTTCCGGCTACATTCAGAGCTCTCACGAAACAATCTCCCGCACCTTTTAGAGTAAGATGCGCCGTTGCTTCCCCCGGGAAAAAGCGATACAACATCACTCTCCTTCCCGGCGACGGCATCGGTCCGGAGGTCGTCTCCATCGCCAAAAATGTGCTTGAGCAAGCTGGGTCTTTGGAAGGTTCCTCTCTTTCTTCTAATGTCGTTGCTGTTTTCTGCTTGGAAATGGAAATTGGAGAATTAGATAGAGGGTGGTGGGTGGGGTTAATTTGGACTTACTGGTCACCAACGGGTATCTGTGCTGTTTTTATCAGGAGTGGAATTTAGCTTCCGGGAGATGCCCATAGGAGGAGCTGCTTTGGATTTGGTTGGAGTGCCTTTGCCTGAGGAGACCATCTCCGCTGCCAAAGAATCACATGCAGTGCTTCTTGGAGCCATTGGAGGGTCTCTTCCTACCACATACTGTGCTTATCTTTATTCGAATATTCTATTTTTCTCTTCTCATCATGTTCGTATTGATTTCAGGTACAAATGGGATAACAATGAAAAACATCTGAGGCCTGAGAAGGGTTTACTTCAACTTCGCGCCGGTCTCAAAGTCTTTGCAAATCTCAGACCTGCTACAGTTCTGCCTCAGGTGACCTCCTACTTCTTACTTTTAGGAATTCTTTTTAGCTTGTAGTTTCGTTTCCTGACACTCTCAGGTTCTCTTTCAGTTGGTGGATGCTTCCACCCTCAAGAGAGAGGTAGCAGAAGGTGTTGATCTAATGGTTGTAAGGGAGCTTACTGGAGGTTTGTTTAGTAACTTGACTGACACTGGTCTCAAGTTCTAGTCTTTCTCGTTCCCTACTGGGACTGTATCTTTACAATGTCTTGTGGAAACAGGTATTTACTTTGGAGAGCCAAGAGGCATAAAGATCAATGAAAATGGCGAGGAAGTTGGGTTTAACACTGAGGTTTATGCTGCTCACGAGGTACGTACTCTTTACCTTGATGCAGGTTTTTGCGGACTGGTTTACTACTAATAACCTCCTCCTCTCTCTCTTTGTTTCGTTAAGTGCTGTAGACATATGTAATATAGAATTTCTTATGTTCCTCAGATTGATAGAATTGCTCGTGTTGCCTTCGAGACTGCTCGGAAACGACGTGGCAAGTTGTGTTCTGTCGACAAAGCTAATGTCTTGGAAGTATGCTTGATGATTAAATTTTTTTCTTTCTCGAAATTCCTCTTTCCTATGTCTTATGTAACACATAATCTAATGCAATTTTTTCTTATGCAGGCCTCAATTTTATGGAGGAAACGAGTAACAGCATTAGCCGCTGAATATCCGGATGTTGAACTGTCACATATGTATGTTGACAATGCTGCTATGCAGCTTGTTCGTGACCCGAAACAGGTACTTATATTCGCCAAACTAGTCCACATGATAGCGCCTTGATGTGGGAACTTTGTTCATCCTTACAATGTTTTGTTCGTTTCTTAAATGCAGTTTGACACCATTGTCACAAACAACATTTTTGGTGATATATTATCCGATGAAGCGTCAATGATCACAGGAAGCATCGGCATGCTCCCGTCTGCTAGTCTCAGTGATTCGGTATGATATGAAATAATCTGATCTTTGGTTGTGCAGCAATAATACGATCACGTCTGAACAAAAAAAAACGTGCTATTTGTTACAGGGACCTGGACTCTTTGAACCTATACATGGTTCTGCACCTGATATTGCTGGACAGGTCCTAACTCTATCCTTCTAACAAACATGGCTTTTCTTCCCAATATCAAAACTACTTGTATGCCAAAAATGAAGAGCAAAACTTTTATTTGAATTTTCAGGATAAAGCAAACCCGTTGGCAACCATTCTCAGCGCTGCAATGCTTCTGAAATACGGACTTGGAGAAGAAAAGGCAGCTAAGAGAATTGAAGACGCGGTGTTGGTTGCTCTGAACAAAGGATTCAGAACAGGAGATATCTACTCCGCGGGAACTGTAATTTTCTGGAACCATTCTTATGACAATGTTTCCTTTTCCTTAAAAAAGTTCATCAGAGTTGATGTTTAAAAAGTTTACAAGCGAATACTTAAGTTGTTTGTCTTTTTGAATGGTGTTGAATCAGAAACTGGTGGGCTGCAAGGAGATGGGAGAGGAGGTTCTGAAGTCAGTGGACTCCCAAGTTCACGCCTCTGTTTAATCATCTGTATAACTTTGAGAATTTTTATTTCCCAACAATAAGTGTTTGTACGCGAAGAGAGAATCAGTTTTCGTTAGCCACAATTTCTGTCATGTTATTATGTTGTTAGCGGGGGACGTATTTGATCCCACTGAAACTTTGGCGTCTTTTTCTGTAAAATAAATATCGTCATGGAGTTAAGACGATAAAATAAAATAGATCCTGGTGGAGTAAATGACGTGTCAATAGTATATTAGGCGTCCGAGAGATCTCCGCCGTAGTAAATAAACGAAACTCGTCTCTTTTCTTTGGCGGCAAGTGTAATAGTAACTAGTCTCATGATGATGATGCCCTCAACTTCAAGCATAATCGCCGGAGAAGAATCGGTCGTACCACCGGTAGCAAGTGCTTCTGGTGAATCGTCTCTCTCCGATATGACGCAGACAGTTCATTTTTCTTCTGGAAACCCTAGAATCGGAGAGACTCGCGGCGTAATGCACCTATTTCCCGATGATGCCGTATCGTCGTCGTCTTCATCATCCTCCTCGAATCTCCCTGTAACGTTTCTTCCTTTTGATCATTCAAATCCGTCGTGGATTTCTTCATTCATCCGTTTGATTGCTTCAATTGGAATCGTATATTTTTTTGGAATCTGGAGTAGTTTTATTGTTGTAGTATAGATTGGGAGGAATCCTCTTGTTTGCGTTCTTGGGGTGCCGAACCATATGACGTATGCAGATTTTTGCCAGTTCTGCGGCTCCTTCATCCAGCACATACTGGAAATGCGAACTGTGAGGTAAGAAAAAAAAATGAGTCAAATCTCTTCTTTTGCTAGATTGTGACGAGATATGGAGTTGGTTTACTTATTTGGTTTTCAATCTTTACAGGAATGATGGGATTGATAACAGATATAACATTTTGATAAGGTTCGATAGTCAAGAATCTACCGATACATTCTACTACCATTTTAGAGGGAAACGATTCAATTCTCTGGAGGTATGATTTTGTTTCGAGGCAAACCTGTCTCACATGTATATTTACTATTGATCGTTCTGATTCATGATTAGCTGCTGCCTATTGTGTGCAGGAAGATGTCTGTCGCCTGCTTTTTACTCTAGATGTTCAGTTTACCGGTTACAGTGGATCTATTGACCATACGCAGCCTTCTGCCTCTGGCCCAATTGAGCAACCTACTTGCCCTGTTTGTCTTGGTAAGATCTCAACCTCCGTTGTTGAAAGTTTGATATGGCTTACTCTAGTTCTAGAAAGTGCAAACTTAGGTGATGTTATTAAGATTGATGACTGTATCTCTGTTGTCATTCATTGGCTACGTTTGGTTTCACTAGTTTATTCTTAACCTTTCTTTACTTTATGCTCATGTTTCAGAGAGACTGGACCAAGACACTGGTGGCATTCTCACAACCATGTGCAATCATTCCTTCCATTGTTCATGTATTTCTAATTGGCCTGATTCTTCTTGCCCAGTAAGTTTCTTTAATCTGTTTTCATGCTTTTTTTTAAAAATCCTTTGTCAATTTTTTTCATGTATCTGTATGGGGTGTTGCGTTTTTTTGTTTTCAGGTTTGTCGATATTGTCAGCAGCAGCCTGAAAATTCTGTATGTTGTATTTGCCAAACAACGGAGAATCTCTGGATGTGTGTTATTTGTGGGGTTGTGGGCTGCGGAAGGTATGTATGGATTACATTTTCTGCAATCAGCACGGAGACTTGTTTCCTTCTCTTTCCGTCCAAGGTTAACCATTTCTCGTTGTTAAATGTTTATCGTAGGTACAAGGGAGGACATGCCAGAAGGCACTGGGAGGAGACGGAGCATTGCTATTCACTTGAGCTTGAAACACAGCGTGTTTGGGATTATGCTGGTGACAATTATGTTCACCGGCTTATTCAATCCAAAACTGACGGCAAGCTAGTGGAGTTGAATTCTCACGGTAGCCTGAGCAAGGATGGTTGTGGAAGCTGTGAATATTCTGACAGTGGAATGACTGATGCTCTCTTGAACAGCAAAGTGGACATGGTAGTGCTTTTGTTTCATCTTTTCATAATCCTCGTGTTCAACTTTAGAACTCTTAAGTTAATTTTTTGTTGACTCATTTTTTTTTTCATTTTCAAACCACAGATCATTAGTGAGTACAACGAACTCCTCCAAGCACAACTTGAGAACCAAAAACAAGTAAAGCTATAGCGTTTGCTTCTTCTTTCTTTTTTTTTTGTCTCAATTGCCACTAGTCTGTTGAAGTTTTCATTGTCTGATTTATAATTTGAAGTGTTCAATTCTGCGAGATTAAGACTTTTTTTCTTGTGTTTTTTCCTTGTTCCCTCCTATTAGTATTTTGAAAAATTGCTACAGAATGTCAAAGAGGAAACCGAACAGAAAGTCTCAGAAGCTGCGACCAAGGCAATAAGCCAGAGACTGCAGAAGGTGCAAGCCAGGCTTGACAGAAGTATCAAAGAGAAGCAATTTCTTGAAGATGTGAGTGTATATATATATATAGCTTTTGTGTAAAAAAGTTTTTTTCTGGATGACATACATAAATATTGAGATATTGGTACCAACAACGTTTGCTGTGTTTCTCCAGAGGACTGACTTGTCGTTCTCTCTCATATGTAGCTGAACGAGAATCTTTTAAAAAATAAGGACGTTTGGAGCACCAAGATTACAGAAATGGAAGAAAGGTATGTTCGTGTGGGGTGCATTAGGAATTTAGGATTGAATGTTTATTGTCCATTGATGAAATTGAGCATGGATTCTAGGGAGAAGAAGGCGGTTCAGGCAAAGGATGAAAAAATTCAGCGCTTGGAAGAACAGGTAAATAAACATGTATAGACAATACAACCAGTGTCATTAGTTCGTATAATAGAAAGCCATAATACTAAATGTGTTAATTGACATACTTACAGCTTGGAAAACTAATGGCCCAAATGGATGGTGAGAGTGAACAAGTGTCAGAGTTAACGGAGGTCAAGGACGGTACGGTTTTACCCGTATCTACCAATACGACCTCTTCCTCTGGGTCTGAGAAAGTTGTACATGCAAGTAAAAACAAGAGTAACAGAAGGAAGGGTTAAATCAAGAAGACCTCCAGTTTCTGGAACCAAATTCCTAAGTAGACTTTAGATGTTCAAGCAATCTAACGGCTGGGAGTGTCTTTAATTCTAACTATTCGCGTTATGTGAGAGGAGCGTTGGTGTTATCAGCCTCATGGAGACATGGATCATGGGGAACTACTATAGTCTCACCCTCTGTTGATAAATACAGTCGTTAATCAAAATTAAATATCGTATTTGCTTGACCAAAGTAAATATGAACCAAATTATAAAAAACATAATTGGGAAAATAAAAATATTTATATATTTAGGAAAAGAGGGAAGGTAATGTAAGTCCTTATCCAACCGACCGAATATAAAAAGATGGTCGTCGGGTGTGGCGGTTGGGGTTAATCAGTTGATGGATAAATAGGGGAGTGTATATAAAAATCATAATAAAAAACCTTTCCCTTTCAGTTGTCTGTCTCTTCTCGTAAATTCTTCTGATCAGAGTTTCGCACTTGTGTTCTTCAACGTTTCTGGTGCGATCTTTTTCTCTGACTTTTTGTTTTTTTATATAGCAAAGATTAGTTTCAGGTCTGGAATCATCTCGTTTTTGATTATTGACGCTCTGAGAATTTGGAGATGGATCGGGAGGTTCTGTTGATGGATTATTTGTTTGATGCGTTTTCCTCTATTTTGACTATTTGAGTTGAATGATATTTCCATTTGAGATCACGTTTGCAAGAGGTCGGTCAATGCTTATATTGTTTCTGGAAAAATGTCCATATCTGGTGGTTAATCAGAGCTTACGTGTGTGTGTGGACGAGTAGCATCACAAATCTGTGTGTTCCACTGAAGCTCTGTCTTTTTAATAATTTTTTAATAAGGATTAATTTTGTTGATTAGAGGTTTCACTTCACAAATTTGTCTTTGATTTATCTTTTTCCTTCACAGATAGATAGCGCAAGGAGACGAATGGATGAATTGCCAGACCATTTAGTTTGGGACATCCTCAAGAAGCTTCACAAAACCAATGACAGAAACTCGGTTTCACTGTCTTGCAGGCGGCTCTACTCGCTAGACAACGAGCAAAGATACTCTCTCCGGATTGGCTGCGGTTTAGTTCCTGCTACCGATGCCTTGCTTTCTCTCTGCAGGAGGTTTCCCAATCTGTCCAGAGTAGAGATCGTATACTCGGGTTGGATGTCAAATATGGGGAAACAACTTGACGATCAAGGCCTTCTTCTCCTCTCCACCAACTGCCATTCCCTCACTCATCTCACTCTCAGCTACTGCACTTTCATCACCGATGTTGGCATTCGCCATTTGTCCTCCTCTACGGAGCTTTCTTCGTTAAAGCTGAACTTCGCTCCCAGAATCACCGGTTGTGGCCTATTGTCACTTGCTGTAGGCTGCAAGAAACTCAGGAGACTTCACCTCTTTCGATGCGTAAACGTGGCAAGCGTCGAGTGGCTCGAGTATTTCGGAAAGCTTGAGATTCTTGAAGAGCTCTGCATCAAGAACTGCAGAGCGGTTGGGGAAGGTGATTTGATCAAGCTTGGAAATACCTGGAGGAAGCTTCGAAGCCTGCAGTTCGAGGTAGACGCAAACTACAGGAACATGAAGGTTCATGATCAATTAGCTGTGGAACGATGGCGGGAACACTTGGTTCCCTGTGACAGTCTGGTGGAACTCAGCCTTGGCAACTGCATCATAGCTTCCGGTAGAGGGCTCGCTTGTGTGCTGAGAAAGTGCAAGAACCTGGAGACGCTTCATCTAGACATGTGTATCGGTATCAGCGACTCGGACATCATAGCGTTGGTCCAGAAAGCTAAACGCCTCAGAAGCATCTCACTCCGCGTCCCATCCGACTTCACCCTGCCTCTCTTAAACAACGTCACCCTAAGATTAACCGATGAAAGCCTCGTTGCCATAGCTCAACACTGCTCAAATCTCGAATCTTTTAAGATCTCGTTCTCAGACGGTGAATTCCCCTCCCCCTTCTCTTTCACCCTCCAGGGGATAATCACTCTGATCCACAAATGCCCGATCCGCGAGCTTTCTCTTGACCACGTGTGCGCTTTCAACGACGTGGGCATGGAGGCTCTGTGTTCAGCTAAGAATCTTGAGATTTTGGAGCTTGTCCAATGCCAGGAAGTGAGCGACGAGGGATTGATCCTGGTGAGCCAGTTTCCTTCTCTCTCCGTGTTGAAACTATCAAAGTGTTTGGGAGTCACAGACGACGGATTGAGACCACTTGCTAAGACTCCGAAGCTGGAGTTGCTTGTGGTCGAAGATTGTCCTCAGGTTTCAAGAAGAGGTGTTCATGGTGCTGCAACGTCTATATCTTTTAAGCAAGACTTGTCATGGATGTATTGAAATCCTATTACTCGCTTCATATCATATGTACATTATTAGAAATATTCGGCCTTGGTTGTTAGAAACTAGTCAATTTACTAGTAATGCCTCGTTTGAATGATACGTGTCGTGAAATAATGTCATGCTGGTCTACGTGAGCTATGTAGGCTCCATGGATGACCTATAACGCCTCTTGCGTTTACGGAGAAGCTTTAAGCTGATTGTTACTGCATAATATAATGACGGATTATATAAATACAGCACTTCGTAATTAGTAATACAGGGGGAAAACATTCAATTTATGAGAATTTGATTGACATCTACGAAATCTATACAGTTACTCTGAAGATATTTTTTATAGAGCAGATTTTTCTATTTTTCGCATTGTTATTGCCACGTCATGACGCACATAACAGGTTTGATCAGTTAAAGATCCTTTGTTCAACTGGCCTGACTTCGTCTGACATTTTAAAGATCTTCTGTCGGTAACAACATTCACCATCTCAATCTCGAACAGTTTACTTCTTCACAAAGATACTCATTTCTAACTTTATTTATTTTTTAAAAACTTGGTGATATTTATGATTTGTCTACTAAAAACACCATTTTTTGGCTGTTGTGTGAAATCTGCATTGTTAGATGACAAAAAAAAAAAAAAACTTGCATTGTCAAACACGTTTTAAAGATAGTCTACTATACAGTATCCAACCAATTAAAAATCTTGATATGATCTACTAATATTGTTAATTAACTTAATTTCCAAAAGAGTAAATTTAGTACTTCTCAGAAGTGAGTTGAAGTCAGACTACGTGTCTGTTGACGCCAGCATGAGAGCTTCAGAGACCACGCGCCTTACGTTTGATGTTATTTTCTACCAAGTCAAATCATTTGGATTTGCCGTTGGATGGTTTCTTTAGATTTACTGGGCCTAGGTTTTCACAAGGCCCAATTTACCCTAAAGTTGATTTTCTCTATTACAGTTTTATGCAAATTATCAACAGTATTATTTTGTTTTTGAAGGTGACAAACGTATTATGGTGACTAATTCACCTTAAGATTACAACTATTCAACTAGTTCCTTGATGTTTCAGACCAGGACAATAATCATATTCCCAATTTGATAGATGATTGGAAAACAAAAACAAAAAAGTTCAAGTTCTTTGAACTTTAAAGTTTGCCTTCCTACATTTTTTTAAAAAAGTACAAATTTCCTATTTGCACTGTGAAAGACAGGAGCATAAATGTGAAAGATTTAACCGTCTCATCGAAATTGACAGCAGTATCTTTTAATTATCTCACTATACAAGTATATTCTTGCGATTACCTTTTTTATTAACTTTATATATATATATATATATATGAATATAAAATAGGAGCACAATATGTTAGTTAAATCATATAGTAATTATATTATGCCTATAAAATGCTTCCAAACACACAATTTGCATATAAATCTCAAATATATTTCCATTAATATCTTTCGCCGTCTAGCAAAATGGAAACCACCGCTGATGGTCAACAACACCAACTTTCCGTTCCGTTATGCTCCGGCGTCGAAACCTATCGAAGCTTCGAAACGTATGGGTCGTACAAAGAGACGCCGTCAGTCTGCATGCCATTCCTCGGAGCTATAACTCCGTTTTCTTATCAAACGGTGACTGAACCTTTTAACGGACCTGATTCGTTCGATATCTCTTCTCTATTCTCTCCTGACCCAAAACCCGCGCCCGTAAGTCCACGTCGGGTTATGGATGATTCCATCGCTGCCATAGTGGGAGAAAACGTACTGTCCGGTAATAACAACAACAAAGTCTCCACTCACTTTACGGCGACGGAGACCGAAGACGGCGTGAAGAGGTGGCGGAAGATGCCGCAGAAGAATGGAGGATATAGAGGAGTGAGGAAACGGCCGTGGGGCAGATGGTCGGCGGAGATAAGAGACAGGATAGGGCGGTGCAGACACTGGTTAGGAACGTTCGACACCGCGGAAGAGGCGGCGCGTGCGTATGACGCGGCAGCGATGAGGCTTAGAGGGACGAAAGCCAAGACCAATTTCGTGGTTCCTCCGTTCTTTCCGGAGGAGATAGCTCAGACTCAGTCGTCTACGACGGAGGAGGATATGAGGAGGAGGAACAAGAAGAGGGTGAATGTGAGGAAGTGTGTTAAAGTCACATCGGTTGCACAATTGTTCAGTGATACCTTAACTTCTTCTAGTAACAATAGAAATGTGATTAGTCCTTTTAATAATCTTGAAAAATGGGGTTTGAGCTTGATTTGAAGTTGGGTTTAGGATTGTTTAGAAACTGTTAGTTAATTTTATGCGTAGGAGTTCAGTTGTTTAATGATCAGTACTGTTTTCTTTCTTTATTTGTTGGGTTATTTTATGCGCATGAACATGTATGAAGTACTTTTGTTCTTTATAATCGTTGGTGAGACGAAGAGAACATAATCTTTGGTCTGTTGGACATAAACCTCAACATGTAGTTGTTTTTATACATTACCCGTTTGTTTTACTTTTGGAATTTGACTATTCATTGGTGTAGAATTAAATGAAACTGGCTAAAGTTTCAGAGTCTATATAAAATATGAACTGTTGGGTCAGATAGAGGTAGATATTAACATAGGATGTAGAAGCTGTGTGCATAAATCATGGGATAGTAAAATATAGATCATGTTCGTGCAGATGAACTTAGGATTTGGCTATTAGCTTAGCTGAAGCTAAAATCTACAAAAGCTGAGCAAGTAATGACTACCAATAGGAAACTTCTCTATGTATATACAGTAACACAGACATATGTGTGTATAATGTATGTATCACTGTGTGATCCACTGAACATTTTGCTAAGATCTTCATTTGTCTTGGGTTATGAGAAAGTTCTCTCCATGAAACCTGGGTGAAATAGGAAAGTTATTCAGAAAAGTTTTCTTAATTTGTCTTTAAAAGTTCCTCAAACATTTTTTTTATTGATATGAGATCTACTGCCCTTTTATTTTTATCAAAATGAGGCTAAAATGGGAAACGGAGTAGTAGACGTGCTTAAGCCAACGATAACACATGGTTTATCATCAATAGCCGATAAAGTGGTATGAGAACTGGTTAGAGCATGATTATCTAGAGAACTTCAAAACAGATTTTTTAATAATTGTTATATTATTATTTTAATATTTTTTATAATTTATTTAAATTAAGAAAATTGAACCAATAACAAGAAAGTAAAAGTAATGATTTTAAGAAATATGGTTTTGAATTGCATGTGTTTAGAAACTATTCTACTCTTTCTTTTCTCACTTTTTTTTTTTTTATTAAAAAATTGATCAGAACTTTGTATAGAACCCTGCAATAAACATGCTCTTAGAACCCGAAATAGTTGATGTTACTGAAAAGAAAAAAAAAAGTAAGGTAAAATAAGCAAGTGTATTTTAAATAAAACATATGCATTGCATGTGGCCACATAGATCCTAGATTTGTCGTATTGTAAATTGTGGAAACAATTAAAATACATAGGATGTGTAGTGTAGTTATTTTATGTAAGATGCCTATATGTATAATTTCTATGGAAACCTATAAAGTTATATTATTATATCAATATTTGCGCATAATGTATATATGCATGTATAGTATGCATTACATTGACATGACACATGAGGATGCTGATATCCTGTGAGATGTATGTGTTTCATGCAATTAAATACACTTCGATATCACGAACTTTCTAGATTTCAATATTAATATCACGTAAGAAAATATTTAAATTCTTCAATAAAAAAAAGAAAATATTTGGTACTTAAAGTATTGGCCGAAAAGAAAGATAATGATAAAATTTCTTCGTCCACTCGCCTGGATTAGGTTAATGCATGGGTCCATCGTCAAACAAATAAACTAAATTCCTGTTTTCCTAAGGTGTCGAAACTTGACAAAACTGCGTAGAATTCGATAATTTATTCAAGTGTCCATTTTATTATTAGTTTTTCCGTTTTGAACTTTAGTCCATTTTGTTTTTATTGGCTTTTCTGATTCATCCGGCGAGAAGGTCAGTCGCAAGTCTGTACGCGTACTATTATGGCAAATGTAGTCCACTGGTCCGCATTTTGACTCTTCACTCGTTATCAAAATTCCAACAAGCCAACGAGTCCGTATTCTTCTATATATCATCCAATTAGTTTATTTGACCTTAAGAAAGCAATAAGCCCATACCGAACGACTGTGTAGCTTTGCATTCCCGTTATAAATTTAAATGTAATATCGGTTTCTGGATACGATTTTGTTTTTTTTTTTTTTCTTTTTTTCTGTATATGAAAAGTAAAACCATTTTAATTGAATCAAATTTTAGTTCAATTTTTATTACTACAATAGTATGTGCTGTTCTTGCTTAAACCAATAACATTGAAAAAAAAAATCGCCTATAAATTTGGTTACGCCCATTTTATCGTCTTGAAAACTCTCTGCTTAAATTATGATATTTTAATAGACCAATCCTCGACGAAAATACTCGAGTAAAATTGAGTCAGTTGACGCGTTTTACGTGCTAAACCCCTGTTACGTCGTTCAAAAGATAAACATTATCTGTTTTTTGAATCAAACTTACACAAAATACGTCATTAGTGTGACTTAAAACTGACGCAACGGTGTGACATAAAACTGACGCAATGGTGTGACGAACTATGAATCTAACCCACCAAATATAAACTAATACAAGATATAGCAAATACTACTAGCTTGAAGACAAAACCCAAAAAAAAGGCAGAGGAAGAAACAGTCTCTTCACAATGTGAACATAAGAAGCTTGAAAAAGTGCTTGTTCAAAGGTGGAAAGGATTGTAATCAAAAGCAGAAATATCGTCCAAGAACATAAAATTTCCAGGAGAAGACGGAGGAAACTGATACGCCCATAGCTGGTCATCATCCACCAAGAACTCGTTACTATCACATTCTAGATTCATGATTTGGTCCGTTTGGTCCGTGCCTACGTTGTCTTCGTTGGTAATAACTTGGTTGTCTACTGGAACGAGTTGAGGTGTAACCGATCCCGACATAGTTTGGTCGATTTTGTCGAACCGGATCATGTTGGAACCGTTTGTAATATCGTCATTAGGCTGCGAAAAAGCATCAACCTCACAGACGTGTTTTCCGACATAAGTTGTTCTGAACACGGAAGGAGTGTCTTGGATCTGTTGCACCCTCTTTGTAGCGTTACAGTTTCGGTCTTTGGCATAGGCACAACGATAGTAACACCTGTGAAAGATTCAAACTCATTTATTAGTTACCAAGATTCTTCAATTAACAAAACAAAACAAAGCATATCAAAACAGAGAAATACTCTGTTTCTATTTGTTTTTTGTGCTTAACCTTTGGTGGGAAGAAGTTTTGATTTTCTTTTGTCCGTACTTCCTCCAAGAAAAACCGTCGTTGTGGAACGGATTTGGTGAATCATCTATGTAGTGCTCTAAACCGTTTTCCCCATTGCTCGTTCTGCAACATGGAATATTAGAAACGATCAGATCAAACATCCCTTAATCATCAACAAAGTATTGAATTTTTATCTTTCGTCAATTACTTTTTAGGCGACTTTCGAGCCACGGGAGCTGCCTTGTTCTGAGAAGACTCACGGTGTGGTTGAGGGTAAGAAGAAGAGAAATTTGTAAAAAGAGAGAGAGCAAAGGAAAAGGAATCAAGAACGGTATCAAAGAGAGGCTCGGTTGGAACTGAGCCTGTCCTCGGGTGTTCGAGCACCGTCTTCAAGCGAGTAGCGCTTTCTTGGCCACGAAGCAGCGCCTCGACCGCCTTGTCAACACCGTGAAACATTTTTATTTAGAGTTGTGAGAGGACTCTTAAGGCTGAAGGAGCAAGAAGAGTTTTGTTTCTAAAGTTGTACTTTGTTATTTTCGAAGGCTCTGTGGTTTTATAGTGTTTGGAAAGGACGTGGATAATTTGGGGAAAAGGGAGACTTTGAATAAATGGGAAAGGTTGAATCATTGCGACGAATCTGCCTGCCTTTATTAACATTTGGTGGAGGAGGGTTTATGGTTGGTTTACTTTGCTTAGTTAGTCACTATAAAAATAAAACAATTAATCCGTTGGGCGGCGAGAAGAACCAATGACGCTCCATATCTATAATTTAGCAATAAATATATCATACAAAAAGATACATGCTGTTTACAAAAAAAAGTATACACAGTTTATGAATTACAATTTCTAAGATCAATTCTTCGGTAAGATTTCCTTTAGTTTTCTCTTTCCCACACAGATATTTCTTCTAATTAGAAATTTGACAGAGAGAAATTTGAAAATCACTTCAAATTACTCAATTGTTGATGATGAATCCACATGTGCTTATGTATGTATAACATAGTAAAAGTTTGAGATAACACTAATATAAAGCCGAATATATTTAACTTAGTTAATAACAGTAAACTATTTTAACCAAATGAGACCGGCCGCATGCAAATTGTCCCGATTTTTCCTTTTAACAATATTTTTTTTACGGTAAAAAGTCCAAATTTTTCTTGATAAAGCCACGCAGAATAAATTGAGCCGCAAACGGACCATTCAATTTCATTTTTTTTCTAGATAAATAACTTAAATTAAGTAAGTTTATAATGTTGCATGAGAGTATAATTGACGGTTTATCCGTTCCAGCAATAAGATCACGCTTTTTCCACTCTCCATGTACGATATTCGATATCGATTACATATATACCTTTTGTATTTGAAAGAGACAAAAGTTACGCGGGCCCCACCCTTTTTTTCTTCTTCTTGCCTACATTTTCTCTTTGGCATGAGAGGACCCTACTACCTTTCTTGTTGCATTAAGAAAAGATTTCTTAGTCGTTACATATGCTAATTTCTGTTTGTATGGTTTTGATGCTATAATAAAGAAAGAAGGATAATGTTTTTTTTTTGGTAAACAAAAGAAGAAGGATAATGTTTGTCAGAAAAATAAATAAGTTTTAAGTTCGCGAAAGCAGACAGTCCCCAACTTCCACACAATTAGGCATCGCTACTCTTTTATTAAAAATCTAAGAAAACACCCCTATTTGTTTTATGTGGAGGAACACGTGTTTATTTCCCCAGGAAAGTAAGTGACACAAATTGCGAATTAAGTTTCTGAGAAAAAAAGGGCAGGTTGATTTAACATTGGTACCAAAAAAAAAAATTTCTGAGAAAATGCTTTTTTTTTTTTCTTCTGTAAAAGAAGACATGTTATCAAATAAAGAAGACATGGCAATAAACATTCCCTCGGCCTACACAGATGCCTTAGCTTGTTCCCCAGCGAGTTCTTTTTCTTTTCTTTTACTTTACCATTTTCATTTCATCCGTTTGATAAAACAAAGTCTGACTATCAATTGTTTCCTTTTTTGGTAGGTAATTCATGTTATTAACCAAGACCGATTCCCTATTCTAATTTAACGTTTTTGTGCCGGTGACATGAAACAAATTGTCAAGACGACACAGTGAATAATAATAATACTAATATAGAAACATAACAGTTTCTTTTTTTTTTTCTTACAATTTGATACTCTTGTAAGTAAGTTTCCGTTTATTGTTGTGAATTGTGAGGCAATTTTACTGGTAGAATTGAGCTTAATTAAGAAAAGTAAAGATTTTTAAAAAGACACACCAAAGTCGATAAACATATTTGTTGTCGTGCTCTACCTCAATCTTCAATCAAGCGCAGTTAAATTGTGGAACATAATCTCAACCGCACGTTCGATTTCCTCCTCTGATATAATCAACGGCGGAACAATCCTGACGACATTTCCTTTCCCTGCCGTCAAAATCAGAAGACCAGAATCACGGCAAGCATCGACCAATGGATTCGCCGGCACATCGAGCTCCACTCCTATAATAAGCCCTTCTCCTCTCACTTCCTTGACGTGCGAGTTTCCTCCTAATCTCTTCACCAATAAATCCTTAAAGTATAGACCTTTGCTTGACACACTGGACAAGAAAGAGGGTTTGGATACTTTATCAAGAACAGCGATGGCTGCACTGCACACAAGAGGGTTCCCTGCAAATGTGCTTCCATGATCTCCATATTTGATAGTCTCAGCAACCTTTTCAGTCACCAGCACCGCTCCAATTGGTAACCCACCGGCTAAAGGCTTTGCAACAGTCATTATGTCAGGAGTAACACCGAATGCTTCGTATGCCCAAAGGTTACCTGTTCGACCCAAACCGCACTGAACCTGGAGAAGTAGAAGAGATCAATATGAGATGGAAGAGAGAAAACCCGTAGCCAGCAACAGGAACCACCACTATGTATGTACCTCATCGAAGACGAGAAGAGATCCTGCAGCATCACAATCAGAGCGAAGAGACTGGAGAAACTCCTTTGTAGCAGAGTAAACCCCGCCTTCTCCCTGAATAGGCTCCACAAACACAGCAGCTATTTTACCCGAGCGGATAAGATCAGTGGCGGCTTGAATGTTACCGTATTCCACGAATGTTACGCCTGGCATGATGGGTTCGAAAGGAGTTCTGTACTGTTCTTTGCTTGTCAGGGCAAGAGCTCCCAAGGTTCTACCATGGAAACTATTTGTAAAGGCGATGAAGCCTGTCGCGACTTCTTTGTCTTCGGGATGGGTGAATCTCTGGAACTTTCTCGAAAACTTGATGGCTGCTTCGTTGGCTTCTGTTCCAGAGTTACAGAAGAATACACGGTCTGCGAAAGAACTTGCCACAAGGCGTTTTGCTAGCTCTATCTACAGACAAGTTAAAAAACCATGAGCTTGAAGGTATACACAAAGATTAAGAGCGCCATATAAGATCTAGACACTAAGCTAAACCAACGCGACTAGTGCTCTATCCTTAAAAATCATTCCTGTAGCATTAAAGCTCGTGAAACCATCTCCACGACAAGATCCTAGTGCAAGTAGCAGACGATAGTAATAAGAGAAACAGACAAATAGTTACCCATCATACATAGAAAAAAATGTCTTATCTCTTCCTGACCCAAAAGATTGAAGCGAACACCCAGAAGAAAAGCTTATCTAATCGGTTTTATCTCTCAAGGAAGGGCAGATAAACAATTCAATTTTGATGAAATCATACTGGAAGTGATCCTCAAGGGAAATCCTTTATCAAGCGCATGCATGAAAATGAAGAGTAGATAACTAATCCCAATTTCCCATATCTTCAAAAAAGAAAAAGGCCAATCACATAGAGAGGATCAAATCAGCTAAAGTTTCAAGCTTTCGCCAAAAATGACAGAGTTGGGCGATACACTTAATAACATGAAATGTCCGGGGAACATATCACCAAAAACCATCATCAGCTACTTGAAATCATACCTGAGGTATGGTATAATAGACATTGCTGACGTGGGCAAGAACACCAGCTTGCTCAGTGACAGCTTGAAGCCAATCAGGATCTCCATGGCCCAGAGCATTCACAGCGATTCCAGACGCACAATCCAGATACTCTTTCCCTTCTGCGTCCACCAATTTACAACCTTTCCCACTCGAGAGCACCACTGGAGCTCGCGCGTAGGTGCCCACGATCACTCTCGCCTCCTCTTCAATCACCTTTTGGCTCACACTCGCTTTCACCGAAACCTGCGCTTGTTCTCCCGCTTTACTCAATACGCTCGCGATCCGGCCGTTGAATCCCATTCGGCTTCTGATCGGTCCATCAAATCGACGGCGTAGGAACCCAATCTCCAAGGAGGGCGCGCGCGGGAGGGTCATTTGGCCAAGAGACGCCATTTTCGGGTGCTTTTTGCTTTTGCTCCGAGGAGAGGACGGCAAAGAGTCGTTAATAACCGTGGGGGTGATTGGTGAAGCTGAAACTAAACTAAACTTAACTTAACTCTAGGGTTTTAGCTTTTAAAGCAACTCTTGTCTGGTCGTAATATATATATATTCTTCTATCTTCTTCATAATTACAATTTAGTACTAATGATTATGGTTTAACACACTAACAACTAAAATTAGCACGAGGGGATTTGGAGACTGTAGAGAGGAAACATCATTTGACATTAATATAATCCATTAATCAAATTACATAACTTGTAATAAAAAGTTTTGGATGTTACATTGATAGAAAGGCGATGTGATCTTGCAATACATCTTACCAAAAGATATAATAGAAAAGTATATATCTATTGTAGATAATTACAATATCATCCTAAATGTGAGATAAGAATCACTTGGGAGAATGGCAGAGCAAAAATTATACTACCGGCTAGAGAAGAAGAAACATAAACTCGAATCACCTCACCTTGAGGCCGGAACTTCTACAGCGGCCACGGGAAATGGCCAAGTGGATGGGGATATATAGGATTAAACTATCTTGTTCATATTCATATAGTTACAGTTAAAAAAAAAAAGAAGATGTTTGTGGAAGGAGGGAGGTATAGTTGTTTGGGTGTGATGGGAAAAACAAAAGAATAATATGCTCATGCCTCGCCCTTCAGCAAATAACTTCAGGGCTCGTGTCGGTATCTAGTGGCATGTTTAGGTCAGGGAGCAAGAAGGAGGAACCTTGTTCCAGAGCGCGTTTGCAGGACAAGGCAGGCTGTGATTCAGCCTGCATACATACATATTGAATATGATCTACTTGATCAGTAACATGTTTATAAGTGAATGTCTAGAGACCAAGAAAAAGTAAAAGGCTCACCTTCATCTTCTTTAGAGCATTGTTTCTCGCTCTTTGTTGCTCGACTAAATCGCGCATACTTGCTATTTCCTGATTCGAGAGAAAAAAAAAAGAAAACCAATTCTAAGATTAGCACAGAGACTTAACATATAGAGACACAGAGAAGAGGCCAAAAGGATGTTTGTACATTTTCCAGGTCTTTACTTTCCTTCAGGAGCATGACTTCCGCATCTTTAAGCTCCGCCAAAGTCTGTCCACAACGATGTTAGAGAAAATCAGCCAATACGTAACGATATCCGTCCAAATTTAGAAGGATAAGATTCATTGGCAGAGCTAAAGATTATATGACTAAAGATGTTCAAACAAGCCATGGATGAGCCTAGTCGGAATTGCACCAACATCATATTGTCTTTTAACAACAGTGTCAGTAAATAAAGAAACAGTCTTTTTTGTTTTACCTTTTTCTTCCTTGATCTCTTGAAAAGAGTTGTTGTTATTGCACTTGTCTGAGAAACCTGGACAACAAAACCCAAATTTCAGATTATGGCTTACGACTTACGACACCACCAGATAAAGCCAGCTCTAAAATCATTATATAATCAATAAGCACACCAAACTTATACCATAAAAACAAGTTAGTTTTGTTTTCAATAACACTTCTATAAAGAAACCACACACCTACCATTCAAGAGAGACTTTAGAGGCAATATAAGGTGGAAATAAAAGAATCACCTCTAGTTAGCATTAACTAATAACAACTCGAAAACTTTCGAGATATTTAAAAAAAAAACCGTGTAAAAATCCAGAAGAATCTTCTTGGTCAACAACTTATGCCCTCAAAAGGAAAAAAAAGGAAGAGCCAAGATATTTTATATTTTAAAAAAATAGAATCACGTGAGTGGAGCGTGACTTATGAGACTTAAACGCGTGTGTTTGGTCGTCACATTCACACGTCATGCTTTTCCTCTTCCGACCCAAACTAGTGTCACGTATTCTCCACAGCACCACTTGTCCTTATTCATCGTTTTTATTTTATTTTATTAAACCCAAAAATTCCCCTCTTCGTTACTTGAAGACACTCTACTTGGCTTTCAAAAGAAAAATAAAAAATAAATTATAACCACCGATCAAAGTCAACTTAAAAATCAGAAAACAATCTTAACTAAATTGTTTTTGTTTTAAATAAACAGGCTAACTCACCAGACTGTCACCAACATAAATGGACGGACGAATCACAATAACCCAATCACTTGCAACAACTGACTTTGACCACTGGCACTGTGTCCATACTTAGTTACTGTTCATTGCGCCACATCTGATAACTGCCCTCCCCACTAAACCCTACCACACACGTACCTAATCCACTCATATTCTAAACCTAAATTCAAGTGCACGAAAACGCCTCCCTCCCCCCGGAAAACTATAACTAAACGCCAGCGATAATCTCTCGCACTGACCGAGATACCCTTTACCGTGGAATGGAGCTAACCTGATGACAAGGGGTAGTTTCGTCATTATAATGGTAATGAATGTATTTTTTATTTTCCTCTTTAGCATTGAAGTCTACATCGGTGAATTTGACCAAAAACACCTCCGTTGATGTGAGGGCTCTTTAGTCTTTCCGCAAAAGCAGAAAGAGATGACTGGGATGCACCAAAAGTAGGAAACGTGACTCTTTGTTTGCAAAAAGAGCAAAAAGCAGAGATCACCGAATTTATCAGTTTTAAACTTAAATCGAGAAGTGTTTCCAACAAGACAACAAAATCCATCGAGAAAGATAGATTCAGTTTCTTAGAAAAGAAAGAAAAAACATCAAAATTGCCAAATTTGAGTCCACGGTGGGGGTATTTCGGTCAACAAAAAGTCGGTGTACCTACATGATGATCAGGAGTAAGCCGATCGTGGATCCTAAATGACGAAAATACCCACAAGGGAACAACTAAAAAGTCTCGTCGTGTGGCCTTGTGGGTATGGCCAAGGGTATAATCGGCAATAGATCAGCCCAAACAACAAGGAAACTCGTAATTACGGGAAGAGAAAACGCAGACAAGAAATGAAAAAAAAGTACTATGACAGTGTAAGACGCCGCATCACGAGGGACATATACGTCACAGACGCACAAAACCGTACATACGAGTCTACGGCCATGACGGAGTTATTGAATCGGGGAAACCAAAAAAAACGAGTGAAATGATCGGACAAACCTTAGATCTAAAGGTCTCAGAGGGCTTTACGGTGGCGCTGGATTCCTCAAGGCCTTCCACGGTGGTAACACCACCACCGCCTCCGCCGCCGCTGAGAGACGTGGCGCCGCTCCAGGAAAGAGGAGTGGTGGGGCTAGCTCGCGTTTGGTCTCCTTTTTTCGATCTCCGTTGACGCACGCTCCATTTCAGCTTGATAGGAGATGCGTCGCTCTTTTTCGGCTGTGGTGGCGGTTCCGAGTGGCGGAGCCGAAGCAGCGCGTCGGCTACCAAAGAATCATCAGACATGGCCACTCGAGTCCAGTTTTCGCCGGACATAGTCGGACTCTTCGACAGCTTTAGAGAGAGAGAGAGATAGAGGGAGGGAGAGATGGTGGCGAAAAAGTAGAGAGGAAGAAATCTCTGTGGCAAATTTAATGGGTGGATTTTGTATTATATATATTGAGTTTTATTATTGCACAGTTATATTGGAACTATTTTTTATATCTCTTTTCTTGATAAGTGTGGGACCCTCTTATATACATACGTGGCATAGACCATTTGTGGCAAGGTTTTTTTATTCTATCGTGTGTTGGAATGAACAGTAGCAAGAGTAGGGTAGCGTCGCGGGAAACGACTGATGAGAGAGAGTTCCTGGATTCTGGATATCTTAATTTGGAAACTTTTTTTTTTTTTTATCTTGTTTGTGGAAATTCTGTTAGTTGGATCTTATGGTAACATGACAGGAGTTAGAAGATACAAAACAAAAAAAAAAACTAAAATCATTATAATGTATACTCGGGGACAAATATGACTGAGTGTGAGTAATGAAATTTCTGTTTTTTTCCTCGTATTCATGATTATACAGATTCTTGGTCACGTCAATTCCTTTACTTATATATATAGCCTTGAAGTATGGAGATATATGAATGTCAAACTCTATGCTAGAGACATTATAATTCTCCCCAGAAATAAAAGGAATTTATAAAAGTTGTTAAGTATTATATATACTTAGCTATAATCTCAGAATTATGTTTTGAATCTTTATTTATACCCGAATTTCTTTTGATACATCCGAAATGTTTTTGGTAAAGTTAAAATTGGATAGTATTAAGTTGGGAAGAATGAAACAAGGAATAAGAATAACCCATACAAAAATAGGTTTTGGAATTGAATGACTTTTAGACACGTTTCAGTTGCAATGTAACCCTTTGGTTTTAAGTTTAACACCAAAGTGCAAATAACACGTGTCATTACATCAATGTGTTCGTGCAATACAGATCCTTTGTTCAGCGTTGCTCTTCGAACACATACGTCTCTGTCTCTCTCTCGAAAAAGTACTTATCGTTCCAATTGTACGAAAGCAGTAAGTGAACTAGTAGTTTACATTTTTTTTTTTTTTTTCAACTAGATGTATGAATATTATTTACATCTATTTACGTTTTTAGTGAAAAATAGAGATTATCTTATCATTTACCTTGGTTCACAATTCATATACCAGAGGCTTTAAATTCATCTCTGATCTCTTTTCACTGAAATATCTCAGTCTCACTATATTTGAATCTGAATGAAATGTTGTTACAACATACCACGACAATCTAATAACATGGGCTAAACTAAAGATGTTGTTACCTTGGGTTGATATCATATACTAAACTAATTTAATGTAGTAGTTAACAAAAAATAAAGTGCGTAAGAAGCGGACCTAGCTAATAAACAATTCTTCCAGAGTCTCTGACCTCGCTAACGTAGGATTTAGTTTTCTGAAGTCAGTAGTAATGATGATGGATGTGGTTTAAAATTGAGCTTTACTTTTACCGAAAGCAAATAAACCAATCCTTGTAACCCCGGTTTTTCAAAATCGACTCCGGTTAATAGAGAACCGGGAGTGAGTCCATCATTTTCATTTCAGTCGAAGAAGCTCTCTCTCTCATCATCATCACCTCCTCCTCCGTTTCAAAAACCCTAAAGCATTTCGGAGCCGCCAAGATCAGTTTCAATGGCGCTTCATCTCGCCAGACGCAAACAAAGGTTACATTCTAACCCATCTCTGATTCACCTTTTCTCGACCTCCTCCTCCTCATCTCCTCAAGACGGGAACGAATCTGGCGAACAACCTTCTTCTCAGTCACCGTCGGATTTCAAAATCTCATCCTACTTCAGTGGCATCAAGAGCAGCCTGAAGCAGCCTCAGGACGGGAGGAGACAGTTCGCCAGATTCGATCCCAAAGCTCAGAACCCGGCGCCGTCCTTCTCCGGCAGCGATTTTCAGGATGTGAGGAGGAATCTCAACGAGTTCCGAAGAAGAGCAGCAGCTCCCCCGGCGATGGGTTTGCAGGATCTTTACAAGGACAAAGTGCTGTCGAAATCCGGAGATCACTCGGCTCGTAAGGTGGAGGGTGCGTCTTTTGAAAACCTTAAGCAAAACCTGAGGCAGATGAGGCCGCAAGCTAACACCGACACTAGATGGTCAAACCTGTCGAGCATTCAGAGCATTATGAAGACGAAAGCCAATGATAATGTCCGTTCTAATGTGTTCGGTGGAGCTGAGGGATTGCCCATTTCCGTGTTTGGGGAGGAAATTGAAGAGAGGAAGAAGAAGGGGGACGAGTCAGAGGAGATGAAGTCGGAGTTTATCAAGAGATACGACACAAAAGAACTGGGAGAGATGCTAAGACTCTACAGACCTGAGGGAAAGAAAGAACAAGGTTGGTTCTCATTGCAGGAGCTGAACCAGAGGCTTGTGAAGCTTAGAGAGGTGGAAGAGGAAACAGCACAGAGAACCAGTAAGGGTTTTGCTTTCGATGGATTGAGGTCTGATCTTCAACAAGCCAAGGAAGCTGAAGCCAGGAAATCACGAACCCGTACGTTCTCTCACCACTCTTTCGATGCTTTATCATTTAACTCACTATCTCGTACTCTGTGTGGCACCAAAGTATTGATTTTTATGCTATATCTCTTACTTGTAAACTACTACTATGAGACACCAAAGTATTGATTTTTATGCTTGGGGCTTGTGATTTAATTGGAAGGTTATTTTGCTTGCAGTTGATAACGTAGATTTTATGGGCGTTTTCATTGGTACCCCAAAGTATTTGCTCGAGCCTCCGAAAGATGAGCTTGTTGAAACCGTAAGTCTTCTTTCCTTCTTAGCTTTTGAATTCTTAAGCTTTTTAAGAATTTTATGACATCTGTAAAATCAATCGCAGTATTTCCACCCGGATAACATGTCATCTGCGGAGAAGATGAAACTCGAGCTTGCGAAGGTCAGGGAAGAGTTCAAGATGTCCGAATCGGATTGTGGTTCTGCACGTGTTCAAGGTAAATTGAGCCCTGCTAAAGGAACATTTCTTCTGATCAATGTTTACCTTTAGCTATCAAAGACGAATTACACTTTACAAGAAGGCTTAATCTTATGGGTTGATCAGAGGTCATTTTTTTTTTTACATTATTGTTTAGTGATCTCTATGGTCTTTTTTTGTAGTGGCGCAACTGACTACTAAAATCAAGCATTTATCCTCTGTTCTACATAAAAAGGTAAACTTTCAATCCTTTTTTTTTTGTTTTTCTCTTCTTTAGCTAGTAGTGGCACGGTTTTTCCTGTAACCTAATCGCGTATCCTATACAACCTATCTAGGACAAGCATTCGAGAAAGGGACTTATAGCAATGGTGCAGAGACGGAAGAAACTTCTCAAGTATATGAGACGAACGGACTGGGACTCTTACTGCCTGTCACTGTCAAAACTCGGCCTTCGTGACAACCCAGATTACAAATTTTAAATTTCTCGATGCAAGTGACATGATGAACGTGATCTCAGTAACTCTCTTTTTGTTCCTTTCATTCTGGCAAAAGAGATAATGTGGGTCTCTCGTATCCATCATTTTGGCGAGGAAAGTTGTTCTACTACAGTTTATTGTTGCAGGCTGTTTAGGCATAGAGACTAAAATTGTGGGAAGTTTTGATAATAAATTTAATTTTAGTCAACGTATCTGTCTCAAACATGGAAAATTAGTTATTCACAATTAATACGAGAGAAAGAGATTCAAGGAATTTGACAATCAGGATTCAAATTTTTGAAGGCAATGATCGGTTTTTTGAAGAGTGAACCGTTCCTTCAACCCGGTAACAATCATCGCGTAACACTTGAAACCGGACCAAAGCAATTAAAATGCCAATTTATTTATTTACACACGGTTTTACTTCATCTTATTTGTCTTCCACTTCAGATGATGCTTTGCTTTTTTGTGTTTTTACTTTTTTGAACTTTTTGTTATGACATTTTTTGGTTTTGGTTTTGATTTGCAATGTTGTGATGTTTTACTTCCATCATCGAAAGACAAGACATACGAAGAATGGCTTAACATTTGAAGAAAAATCAACTTTAAGCTCGTTTTGGCTGGACAAATCTTAAACATGGTAAGTGAGAAATATGTTCATTTTTGCAAATACTCCCAATGGCAGGGTTAGCTAAGGAAAATCTTGGCAGATGACACATCCATGACGCAACAAGAATTTCCGGAGTTCTCTATTTGGAGAAAACCCACATGGCGGTACGATTTTCCTAAGAGATGGATTAGCACAAACCATCCAAGTGAAAATTCCATCATCAGTTTCACAATTCTTAAGGTTGATCTCTCTTAAACGTGTGCAGCTCTGAACGACTTCCTTAACCCCTCTTGATCTCACATTCAAGCATCCTCTCAGATCAAGATGCAACAACCCTCGACATGTTTTGCTGATCAAACTTAGATCTTGGTCGTCGATCCAAGTTCCACACGCGCGTAAAGACTCCAACTTTGGAAGCTCAAAGCCTACTACATCAAGACTGGTTATGCCAGTGCATCCGGATATATCCAAAGATGTTAGCTCGCCACAGTTTCTCAAAACTTGAAGAATCCCATCTCCCGTGATGGCAGGGCAATGATACACTTCAAGAGTTCTTACAAAAGGGCAATGGCGTGATATCTTCACGAGACACTCATCTCTCAAATTGTGGTTTGCAGATATGTACAAAGACTTGATCCCTGACTGGACATGCACTTCCCTGGAATCCTCTTCTTCCACTCCAAAATTCGTCCCTTCCATTCTCATGCACTGGAGGGAAACACATCTTTCGATGATGGTGAAGAATGACACACCAGTTAACTTGGCACAGAAACTGAGGTTCACAAAGGTTAACCTCCCAAGGAAGACCACCAATTCCAAAATCATCTCATCAGAGAGGAAACTTGATCCTTCAAGATTCAAGTGAAGTAAAGTCTGGTACTTGGTCAGCAAATACAAGATCCCATCAAAGGTCAGACATTGACAATTGGATAAAAGAAGCTTCTTGAGAGGAAGCTTAGCGTCGGCAATCAAACGGAGAAGCTCATCGGATAGAAACGAATCGGAGAGATCAAGCTGAGACAAACAACTGGAGAACAAGAAGGCACGGTCGGAGAAACATTCCCTCGGCCTCCATCCGATTCCGTTGATGGCAATAGACTCCAAGTCCCGAGAATTACGCATAAGGAACTCAATGCATTCCGATGAAACGAAATCGCAGTCACGGAAGATGATTTCTCTCAAGTGGAGACAGTTCTGCGACAGAGAGACCAAAGACTTGTCAGTGATGAGGTTATTACCAGAAACGTCAATCACCAACAGTCCCTTGAGAGCTGAAGAAAGAGTGACGATCCCAGAATCAGCGACCGGACTCGGAAGAGTGTCTGGATAGCTTATGTCCAGCTTCTCTAGCGACGGGAAACACACTCCGATCGAAACAAGATCGGTTTCTCGATATCCCCAAACTCCAGAGCAGTTGAGTTCCTTCATGTTGCTCATCTTCTTCATCCCTGATTTCACCAAATTCGGAAAATTCGGCATTCCCGAAATATCCAGCGATTCCAAATCTAAACCGGAACGAGAAACCTGCAGAAGAACCGAGTCGATGTCTCCGTGAAAATCGTCGAACCTGAGTCGCTTCACTCTCCGGAAACGAAGGAGATGCCTATGGAGAAAAGGAACAGTCCGATCGGTGATGATGAAAGTGGAGCGGACGCGATTGGTGATGGAGAGGAATGACGTCGATACGAGTGAAACAGATTCCAGAGTTCGATAGTCAGCTTCATCGATGTATTTACAGATCAATTCCCAACATTCTTCAGGTAAATCCATCGATGGGTTCCTCCAGATTTGATCCTAACAAGAAGAAGAAGATAACTAAGCAATAAGCTAAATAAATGAGTCCTCCTCACTGGGTCCCACATTCCCTTTTCGAATTTTCGAAACGCTTAGAAAAGTTTGTTGGGCCTGTTTTGTATGGGCCATTTTAATATTATTTTGAGGCTTAATATTCTTTTGGAAGGCCCAATAGTGGTCCATTTGTTTTGAATTGTTTTTTTTGGTTTGTCAACTGTACAGCTGTGTGAGTGTATGTGACCACTTGTGTCGGTAATTAAAGTTTGAAGACGACAGACATAGAAAGTTCACATGAATAATGCTCAAAGGTTTTGGACCTTTCTTCCAATTATTTTTAAAATCAAAAATATTTGTGGGATTCACTCTTTCAATTACGACTTGTCCTTTTGCTCACTAAATCCCGCATGGATTGAATTTGCACACTGACCCAATCGAATCATTTGGAGTAATGTGCCTCGATGCAAACAAATCTATAGAGATTACATAATCCACTACTCCTATATTCCTTTTTTCCTCTATACCACATCATACTGATAAATATAAGACTGAAATCAATTTCTTTCCCGACAAATAAATTTATACATCCAAACACGAATAATCCAATCCGGGAACTTTTAAAAATTCAAAAACACAAAGTTCAATAATAACTAATTTTTGGAACTCGATAATTCTACTATCTATTCTATTTAATTGATTTGACGTTAGCGTCAGAAAGTCTTTCTGTTTTATTAGCTTTACGTATGAAAGATGACACATTTAAAAAAATGGGTATTCTTTAATTAAACAGACGGCATAGTGTTAGCACCATCTTACCTTGGGATGTTAAATTTTTGTAATCTTTCAGAAAATCAAAATTAAAAGATTGTAATGAAAACTCGAGCCTGTGAGCATTTGATATTCTCTCTATGAGTCCACATTTCCACGTCTTATCACCCCACGTCCGGGTTTGTTTATCTCTCTCTCTCTCTCTCTCTATTTTGTTGGTTCCACCTTTTCCACCTTTTCATAACTGCCACATGAAGACCAAACCCCAGCATTACATTGTCCTTCTCTCTGTTTCCCAAACCCAACAGTGTCCTCCTCTCTTGTCTCCATCTCCAGACAAGATAATCTCAAGATTTCCTTCCACCTCGATATAACAAGACACACGAATAACTCAAAAAGGCAACAAGTAGAAGAAGAGGAAGAAGCTTCGTAGCTTTCATTCTCTCTCTCTCATTTGTCCTTTCTCTTGCATGTTTGAGAAAATGTGTGTCCTTCGTCAGTTGCTGTTTTCACTACCCATTTGGGTTCTCTGTTTCTCCTTCTCCTCCGTCGCTTCTGTGATGGAATCAGAAGATTCTTCCCTTGTTTTCGTTGCTGCTGCTTCCCAAGAAATCCCCATTTCTCAGGCTTCTCCGCGAATGGGAGCTCAATCCCCAGGTAAATTCTTAGTAATCCCTCTTCTCCATGTTGCACTAGAAGACGGGGGCTACTCATTTGAGTGATTCTACTTCTTGAAGTTTCCGAAATGGGAAGCCAAAAGGAATCGAATTTAGCTTAATTTGATACTGTTTCCGGAAGAAAATTGAAAACTTTCCGAGAATTTAGGGCAACGATTGGGGGATTTGCAACTGCTGAAGCTGATTGGATTTTATCTGACTCTGATACATAAAAAGTTCACCTTTTTCGATTTATATCTTCCTCAGGGCCTCCCATTGTTAAAGTGGTGCTTCGAGAGGACTTGAACAAGAAGATTTTGATTGCTCTTATAGTCTCATCGACACTCCTCTGTGTCACAGTGATATTGCTCCTGTACCTCTTGCTATGGAGGTACAGAAATATGAAGAACAGCTTCACTGGGATCAAGCGAAATCCCGGTATTCAAGTTTAACTCTTATTATCTCTACATTCCTCTGGTGTGATTTTCTTCGTTTTGTTGCGCTTATTTTGTTTTTTTGTTTATCTGAAGATTCTGTCAAGAGTGTGTCCACGAAACCGGTTGTTCACAAGATTGATTCTGTGACCAAAGGAACTATCCCTGTGTATGAATATCAACTGCTGGAATCTGCAACTAATAAGTTTAGCGACAGTAATGTATTGAGCCGAGGTGGTCGCGGATGCCTTTACAGAGCTTGTCTTGATGAAATGTCATCTGTCACTGTGAAGAAACTTGATGGTGGTGGGGATACAGACATTGAAAAACAGTTTGAGGTTTGATCGGTTTGACTCACTAGATTCCTTCCACAGTATGAACCACTTCACTCCATAAACCATAACTCTTTTTTGGTTTTTCTGTTGAACTATTATGCAGAATGAGGTAGATTGGTTGGCTAAGATCAAGCATCAAAACATAATTTCCCTATTGGGGTTTTGCGTCTATCGCCAAACGAGATGTATTGTGTATGAGATGATGCAGAATGGATCTTTGGAGAATCAGTTGCATGGTAAGAGGGAGATGATCCAAGTTTAAGCAGTTCTTGTTCAATCTTTTGACATCTGATTTTGATTCGATTTTTATACATACTTGAAGGGCCTAGTCAAGGTTCAGGGTTAACTTGGCAGCTTAGGATGAAAATCGCGGTTGATATAGCAAGGTAGAGTCAATTCATCGATATATACTTTTAAAATATTTAGCAGATCCCTTTGATCTCCAAGCACACTCGTATGCTTACAAAGTTTTTCTCTTTTGTAAAGAGGATTAGAGTATCTTCACGAGCATTGCCATCCTCCGGTAGTTCACAGAGATTTAAAGTCGTCTAACATCCTTCTAGACTCGGATTTCAACGCAAAGGTAACAAGAGAAAAGATTGATATATAATGTAAAATTTCTTCTTATAGAGACATGAGCTGTAAGGGTTTGTTGCTTCTCTTCAGATATCAGGTTTTGGGTTTGCCACTGTGCTGTTGACTCAGAACAAAAATCTGAAGCTTACTGGAACTTTAGGAAACAGAGCTTCCGAGTATCTTCCTGATGGTAATAAGCAAGTGTACCTATCATGCGACTAGTCTCACTTTGTCGCAGCTGATTATTGTCCGGGTTCCGATCTTCACATAACTGAGTTGCTCAGATATTTCTCTTGTCTTATCATCTTTCAGGGAAAGTTACAGACAAGAATGATGTCTACTCTTTTGGGGTGATTCTCCTCGAACTTCTCCTCGGGAAGAAATCCGTCGAGAAACCATCAACTGAACCAGAAGCAGTCGTCACTTGGGTAAGTACTACTTTCAAGAGAAGGTCTCTTCGTTTAGCAGCAGGAAATCCTCTGGCTTTATAATCTTTGTTATCTCTTTCTTGAAAAGGCTGTACCTAAGCTCAGTGACAGAGCTAACCTTCCAAACATCTTGGATCCTGCAATCAAAGGAACCATGGATTTGAAGCATCTTTATCAGGTCAGCTTCATCAAAAACTCATTTGTTCTCACACACTCCATTTGCTAAATATCGGAAAAGATAACAATCATGTTTTATCCTTCTGAATCGGATCCGGACAGGTTGCTGCGGTTGCTGTGTTGTGTGTCCAGCCTGAGCCAAGTTACAGACCACTTATAACCGATGTCTTGCACTCACTCATCCCTCTTTTACCAGTAGATCTCGGCGGATCATTGAGAATTTTATAAGAAAAAATAAAAATGTTTCCTCCTTTTTGTTTTATCCTATCGAATCTTTTCATTCCCATGTGTATGTGAATTCTTTCTCTTTATGTTTATGTTGCTGGTTCCTCGGCAAATTCCACTTTTTATGTGTGTTTTGATCACTGCCACGAGAAATCTGGAATACTACCAGTTAAAGTCCACATAAAGGGATAGGTAATTTGGTAAGTGCAATTAATAAAAGCTTAGGCGAGGAAAATGAAAAAAAGACAAAAGCTTTTGACTTTCTGACCAAAACACAAAGAAGACAAAAAAAAAACTTAGGGAGAAAGACTTTTGTACGTAACTAATTAAACCTTATCCGTTGTCCGAGAATCGATACTGCAATTTCGATCAAAATTCAGCGCTAATATTTTGTTCATGCAATTTCACGATTCCCGAAACGAAACTTGACGAATTTACTACTATGAGAGATGATGGAGGATCAGAAACCGAAGCGGGTAAGCAAAAACCCATCAAGATCTATCAATATCATCAGCCTCAAAGATATTCCTCCTCTGGATCCATCATCTATCCCCATAAATTCCTCTCTGGTAACATTTTTTTTGTTTTTCATTCAATTCATTTCCAAAGGTTGCAAACTCTGTTCTTTCGCGTGAAGGATAAAAAGAGAGGAAAATTTTCCTACTAAAGTTTGATTCTTTTACGGTTCTAATTTTTCAAATAGAGAAGAATCTCTGTTTCAATTGTCTTCTGTGATTTTGCTCTTTGATTTGGCTGTGCTTTTTTTTTTTGTTTTTCTCATACTAAAAATTAGTCTCGAAATCACCGTTTCGTTCAATTGTTTTGTGCATTTATCAGAAACAAAGAACAAGGATGAGTGTGGCAAAGCAGAGATACGAAGAAGAAATGAGTGAGTTGAAGCTTAAGAAGGTGAATGAGGTTGGAGAAGACTATGCCATATCTTCTTTCTCCAATATTCAGATCGATCCTAATAGCACAAGAAGCGTAAACATCACTCAAGAGAATCAGCCTGTTCCTAAGCCTATAGAAGACGCCAAATCATTATCTAAAGGTGGTGCCAGTTTTTCTTCACCTCTCTTTATTAGTAATTAACATGGAGTCATCTTCTTGTTTTAACCTTGAATCTCATAACTTTTAGGTTTAATTCGTTGATATAAAAGTCATAACAGAGATTGGATTTAGGCTTTGGTTATTCTCATACTGAAATTTGTTCAATTTGGTCCAGATGAATCTAAGAAAGGGTCAGCAAAATCGGTGTTACACGAATTATGTACTTCCAAGCGATGGAAACCTCCCGTTTACGATTGCTGCAATGTCGATGGCCCTTGTCATATGAGATTGTAAGTGAAACATAACTTTACCTGCACTTGCTCCTACTTCGAATCACAACCTTTTCTGCATGAACTTGGTTTTGTTTCTTTGTTTTTGGTTCAGCTTTACATACAAAGTTGTGCTTGAGATTAGAGATTCTTCAGGAACAACTGTTTTGGAATGTTTTGGGGATCCCAAATGCAAGAAGAAAGCTGCGGCTGAGCATGCAGCAGAAGGCGCGCTCTGGTATCTTGACCGTGTAAGGCGAAACCAGACAAAGCTGCAACAGTAAATCCTCATCTTGTCAGATGAAGTAACCACAGAGTTTAGTAGAGTTTTATATACACTTCTAACGGGGGAGGCTTAAAAAGATATTACCATCAGTTAATTCGTTATAGCACTGTGGGTTGTATAGTGTTGATCTGTATCAGAAGTTTTTGTTTGTTTGTCCTCAAATCTTATCAGAACTTACTTTGTCAATGGTTTAATGATTAAAAGTTTCTCCAACTCTTGTGCTATTTATAAAGTTCTTAGGAAATGTAAAATCTCCTCTTGTTTATAAGTGAAGGCCAGATATCGCAGATCCAACACAGACACACTGGACTGTAGAAGATTGATTGGAATTGTTCGTCTCTTTTGCAGTGAAGAACAATGCATTCTTATTTTTGGTTTTGGTGCATTTTCCTTTTAGCAGGTTAAGACCAGAAGAAACTCAATGGTGGAACAAGAATTCTAAGTAATCGTAAAATCTTATTAGCTTTGTAAAGGCAAAAAACAAGAATATCTCAAAACAAATAAAGCAGCCAACAGCCACTGCTAATAAAAGAAACCTCTTTTTTTTCTTTTTGCAGTATTTTCTAATGATGAAGGTGGTTTATTATTCAATACTCTTGTGGTTGGTTCTAAACTAAACTGAGTAACACTTGTTTCTGAAATCACAGGGTGTAGTGTTGCTGGATAGCTTCGATGTCAAGTCCCTTCTGCTTCACTACTGATTCCACGTGTCCTTTCAAGGTATGACGCTCTCTTAACCTGCAATTGGAAGAGAGTAAAATTGGTAAGACCATGTTCTGAGGAACAGAATGTTATGGATTAATCAGTTACTTGAGCGTTACCTTGCGACTTCAGCCCGTCTCTTGGCCTGATCTGCTATCTCTGAAAGTTCTCTGTAAGTGCTCTTGTCGTTGAACACGTCTGAGCTTTGAGCAGGTTGCAATCCGTGAAGGGTACGTTGAGCTTGTGCCCATTGTGCTTCCCTCTCTCCTTTTCCGTAGTCTTTCTTTGACGTGAAAGCGGTCTGAACAGAAGGACCGAAGTTAGAAACAGTAATGCAAAAACGGACTAGTGTTCTCGTTCTCATTATCTTATCGGTTCTCATTACCTTGTTCTCAATGACATTATCCCAGGCTCTACCACTTAGTGAATATCTGATGATGAACTTGAGGATATCCAATGGGATGTAAGTAACTATACTGTAGAGCCAGATAACTCCTGCCCATCCCCACCCAGTACCTCTAATTCTTGCGAAATCCCAGTTTGCGTATACGGCTATGAGAGTAGCAACCTTAAGTCAAAACAAGAACAGTGTCAGTACATTGAGGCTTCTTCTTCTACATTATTTGTATAAAAGAAGACTGGAGCGTTAACTCACCAGTTGCGCTAAGAAAAAGGCAAAGATCAACCAGAAGCCAGGACGTTCAACATATGACCAGCTACGTGACCTTGTGACAAAGATAAGCGCCTGACTAATGATACTAACTTGGAGGTAAATAGCTGCTGTTAGCTCGTGCGGATTGCCACTGATAGATCTCACCCCAAACTTTGCCTGTACCAGCAATAAACTGATGATCAAAGACATTTACTTGATATGGTGAATTGAAAGTCCTCAGAGTAAGGTAGAGTCCTCTTACCGAGAAGAAGTCAGTGCTCTCTGCAGCCCAGAAGAACACGACAGTCATTACTGCTAGGTAAGTGCCAAGAACAACGCCGGTGGCAAATATCTCTTTAAGTTTCCATGAATCAGGAAGTGGGGAAGGCTTTACTCTGTCCTTTGCTATCGTCATGATAGTACCATCATTCAGGATCGCGATTACCAATACCATGAATGGTGAGAAGTCGAACTTCCATATGAGTGCAAGAAGCATAAAGCCCATGACTACACGAATTGTGATGGAAACTGCATAGATTGTGTAGTTCTTCATTCTCTGGAAGATGGCTCTGCTCGTTAAGACAGCACTAACTATGACACTGAGACCTGGCTCAGTTAGTACAATGTCAGATGCACTTCTCGCTGCATCAGTCGCGTCAGCGACAGCTATTCCAATGTCAGCTCTCTTGAGAGCCGGGGCATCGTTCACTCCATCACCAGTCATGCCACAAATGTGCTTCATCTCCTGGAGCCTCTTCACAATCTCATACTTGTGTTCTAATCGGACAGATGAAACAGATTCATTGGTAAATACATTGATCCATTAAGAGAATATGTTACATTAGGTTTGATTGTCTTACCAGGGAAGACACCGGCGAATCCATCAGCCATCTCAATGAGTTCATCAACAGGAAGGCTAGATATAGATTCATCCTTCTCCTGCCCAAGTAGAGCAGAAGAGGGATACATGTTGGTACCCATACCGAGCCTACGACCAGTTTCCTTACCAATGGCGAGCTGGTCGCCAGTGATCATCTTGACATTGACACCGAGGTCAAGGGCGCGCCTGATTGTCTCTGCACTGTCATGTCTTGGAGGGTCAAAGAGAGGTAGCAAACCAAGAAACTGCCATGGCTCTCCAGGGCTGTTCTTGTCTTTGGCAGAGACAGTCTAGTAATAGCCAAAAGAGGTAAAGAGCATTTTAATAAATAAACACATATTTTCTCCAAACATTTGGGGTTGGCTCTAAAGCTTTACCTGTCTGCCAACAGCAAGAGAACGGAGTCCTCTGTCAGCAAACTTGTCAATGATGTCATGAGCTCTCTTCTTTGAATCCTCCCGAAGGTTACAGAGCTCAATGATCTAAAATTACAGAGACCAATCAGTGGGAAAGAACTTAAAAACTCGAGAGAGAAGAAGGAAACGAAGAATCTGCATTTCTTACTTGCTCTGGCGCGCCTTTGCTGACACGGTGCCAGTTTCCATTAGAATCAATGTAAGTGATAGCAGTACGCTTATCCACCGGGTTAAAAGGAAAGAAATGGACTTCCGTGATGCCCTCTCTTGCTTCTCTGGGATCTCCAAGCATTCCTACAATGCAAGCATCGATAGCATCCTGGTTCTCAACTCTAGAGGCTCTTGCTGCATTCACAAGAAGCTGGTCTTTGTCTAAGTCTTTCACGAAAACCTCTACCATGCTCTTGTCAACAGTAAGCTTGTTAAGTGTAAGAGTTCCAGTCTTGTCACTGCACAGAACATCCATCCCAGCCATTTCTTCAATTGCAGTCATTCTCTTTGTGATAGCTCCTTGTTGGGAGAGACGGTGAGATCCAATGGCCATGGTGACAGACAAAACAGTTGGCATTGCAATTGGGATTCCTCCGATGAGAAGCACCAGAAGGTTGTCGATTCCATCTCTGTACGCACGGTGCTGAATAGGATACATCACAACGATCTCAATGATCATACCTATGCCGATGGAGCAGATGCAGAAGTTCCCAATAGCAGTCAACACTTTCTGGAAATGGCCTTCTTGGTTTGTGTTGTCTACAAGATGAGCAGCTTTACCGAAGAAAGTATGAACACCCGTGGCGATCACAACAGCTTCTATCTCTCCTTGTTTGCAGGTGGAGCCCGAGTAAACTTCTTGGCCCGGGTTCTTGGTTACTGGTAAAGACTCACCAGTGAGAGCAGATTGGTCAACCTTGAGAGGATCACCGTCCAAGAGACGGCCATCTGCCGGAATAATGTCACCCAATTTGATGCTGATAATGTCTCCGGGTACCAATATAGCTGCGTCTTGCTCGCTCCACTTGCCATCTCTCAAAAGCTTTTAAAGTGATTGATATGCATTAAGCACCCATTGATTTTTGCTATTACGTATTGAGCAACTTTTTTGTACAACTTACTTTGGTTTTGGGAGCTAGACCGGCCATCAAAGCGGCTGCAGCGTTTCCGGCGTTGTTTTCTTCAATGAAGCTAATGGTAGAGTTAATGATTAGAAGAACAGTGATACCCACGAAATCTTGCCAATCCGGTGGCCTTCCCTGCAGATTTTCACAAGTTGTTTCAAAATGTGTTAGAAGTCAAAAAATGATGGATCCGGATTGTTGCAAAGAAAGGAGAGGAAGTTAGTTAGGTGATATTACTCCTCCGTTGGCCAATGCGATAGCCATTATAGCAGCCAACTCCATGACCCATGAGAGAGGGTTCCACATAAATCCTAAGAACTTCAGAACCTTGCTTTCCTGTGTAATATATATGAATGAGATTGGTTAAAAATAGGGAATTTCTTGGGACGTAAGAAACATAAAAATAAAATGAAATAGGCCTATTCAATGTCTTTGCCTTTTTCTCTTCGAGCTTGTTAGGACCGAAGATCTCGAGCCGGGTATGGCCTTCGTCGCTCGTCAGCCCTTCCCTTGTACATTTCAGCTGCGTAAGCACCTCCTCGATCGGTATTTTCTCCTGTTTAATCAACGCATAGTAATTAGTGTCTCAAGTTTAAAGACTGGAGTCGAAATAGTAAGCAGATGGATAATGCTTACGAGATCGACGCCTTCGTTCTTGATATCGTCCCAGCTAGAATCTTTCCCCGCCATCTTGTTCAGAAACAGGGGTTATCTCGTGTCGATTTTATAACTTTTCTTTTTAATCTCTTTCTTGACAGATCTTTTCAAAGTTTCTCTGCAGTTTTTTGTGTTTTCAAACTGATAATTTTCTCTCGATCTTTTTCTTTTTCTGTTGTTATTAACGAAACAGAAGAAACAAAAGGGAGAAAAACAGAAACGGGAAAATAAATATTTTTTTTATGAAATTATTTATATAAGAATGAAGAAAACTGGTGTTGAAGTTGTAGTGTTTATATAAGGTGTAGAGAGAGAGTGTGTGTCTGAACATCATTAGCAGTTGTTGTGAAGGAGCGGGAGTTTTTGCTTCGGGAAAGTCCCGGTCCTTCGCTTCACTCCCGCTTTCATCTCCTGCTTCCACTAATCAACTGCCACCTGTCTTTTCTTTCTCTCCTTCTTTATACATTTACTAACCTTAACCATAACCATAACCATAACCATAACCATAACCATAACCATAACCATAATAGTTAGGAGAATTTGCTCACAGTGAGACAAAAGAGACTACTATTATTCCCTACTTTATCACTTTGTAGATACTTGCATAATTGATTTGATACGCTCCGTTTTAAGATAAAAGCTTGTTTCACCAACTCAAATAAAAAAATGTCTTGTAGCAAAATGCCTACAATACTGTAGAATAAACGGATTATATTGGTGTTGTAGAAAAAGTTTTCATTACGCTTAAGAGTACTTCGACAAAATAATTCCAAACTGGGCCAAAGGAGAAAGAAACATCTAAGACAGACGGAGGATTTACTCGAGGGGGAAAAAGATGCTAAAAACATCATCCACTAAAGGGAAAAATCACACTAAAAGCAATTAGCAAATCTCATTTTCTGCCGGCTGCTACTCTTGGCTTCGCCTTAACCTCGGTTTCCTACAATTTATTCAAAAAACAAATGCCATCGATTAATAAAATACACACTACTAGATAATATTATGAGTGAGTTACAACACTACACACCTGTGGCAGGTGCAAGAAAATGCTGCTTTTCGCGGTTGCCGGGTTGTGATTCTCTGCACCTTTACTCCAGTCATAGCACGACTACAATAACAAAGTTCAAAACATCCTTTTACTCTATTTCTCCAAACTTCTTTGTATTATGATAAAAATATCCCAGAAAGAAAAGAAGGTGTAGCCTACCGCATATGCATATATCGACCCATCGTGATTAAACGAACTGCAAGGAATTGGCTGATTGCACCTTGACATGGCCTGAAATTCGTGCCAGAACGGTGTACCACAACTGTTAGATATTATATATATTAAGAAAAAAGATTTAATGAGAAGCACGGAGGCAACATGGTAATACCTTGAGTCTTTGTTTACTATCCTTATCCCAGAAATTGAAGGCGCCATCGGAGCCAGCAGTGGCAAAAGTGCCATGGACCTAAATATTACACAAATCAAATAGATCACTATTTGTTCAGTCTACTAGTGTGAAGCGTAAGAGACTAAACATCCATAGAGAGCTGCTTACCGGGTGGAAGTTCAGAGCGTTAACAGAGTATATCTCATTGCCATCTCTGTGGCACTTGAATGTGAAATTTTTGCTCTGAAGGGAATCATCCAGATGATGGACACCAACTCGCCCCTCAATTGAGCCAACCTATAGAGAGAGCATCGGATCTGGTTATATATTGAAACATTGTGTGATGTATATAAGATCTAAAACATGTGTGACTGATAATACAATTCCACATAAATAATACTCTATTCCTCACTCGGATAACCAATAGAACTTCTGAAGATTGAAAAGGACAAAATTGGTATAAACTAAAGCTTGTGAGGGAATTGCAATGCAATTTTTTACCTAAATGTTAGCATCAGCAAGCAACCTAGATTCCTGTACCTCCGAATTAGCCGAAACACCATAGAAAAGATATGTAAGAAGACTTACCAAAAATCCTTGCTGATCAGGGAAGGCAGTAACACACCTCGTCTGGTACTTCAATGGGGATTGGATTCTCTTGAACTCCGTCTGCATTACCAAATTCATAAAAAAGTTCAATACACAAGAGCAACAGTTAATCTGATGGTCGGAAGCCTTTCACGACCCAGGAGACTTGTTCTTTGTAGGATAAAATATAGGCTTATTCAACTGATCCATATGGTGTGCTAAATTGATCATTAAGTATTCTTAGCGCTCAGAACTCATACACAAAGTCATAACACAGAATAAGAAGGAGAAAGACCTTACCTGAGGATTTTGCAAGTTGAAGACTATCAGATTTCTATCAGCAGTTCCGACAACCATCAGAGGATGTTTCACAGACAATGTATAGCATTTATCTGGAAGCTGTTGGGTATGCACAGGAGTTTGCTGCCTAGTGTCCCAATATCTGGAAGGAAAACGAATATACACTGTTAGATATACGTTGCGCACTAAATAGTTATTATCAGTTGGGTAAATTTAATAATAATCTGCTTGATTTCGTCAAAGAAGGTAATGAACAATCAATCTTACTTCAATGTCTTATCCCAGCTTCCAGTCACGAGGAGATTCATTCCCGGGATCCAGGCCATGTCTACAATAGGAGCATCGTGCATAGCAATAGTTACAGGTTGACCACCTGACAACAAGGGCCACATTTTTGCTTGCTTATCACATCCCCCACTAAAAACTGTGGTTCCATCATCTTTCCAAGCAGAACATAACACCTTCATCACAAGAAAATAAAAAATACAAAATCATCAGATTTTAAACGAAAGCGAAAGCAATTTAAAGAAACGAAGATAGAAAGCTACAACATATTACCGGCTGGTCATGCGAGATTGATGCTTTTGGAGCACTGGCTAGAGAGGTTCCACTACGAGATATTTCCCAACACCTCACCTGTAATAAGGGGAAGCAAACTCAGATTTACAACAATATACGACTAGGGATACGAAGCTGAGACTGACCAGTTAGATACGAATCCACTGAATTAGGGGACCAACAAGTAAGATTTTAAGCCATGGAAAAAAACAAAGGAGTCAAAGGATCAACAGTAAACCTGATTGTCCCATGAAGTGGCCACAAGTATATCGGCTCTTGGACTAAAACTTAAGCTCGAGATAGAATCTGCGGGTGATGGAGTAACCTGCAGGACAATGTGTGAGAAATTTGTACTATAGATATAGAACGACGAGGTTTAAATAGATAAGCCACTGTAGACATCCACAAGGAAGTAAACAGGTCTCAAAACGATTTCATTCAGTATGATACAAAAACATTGGTATCTAATCCAACGGTAAACGGTAAAACCTACAAAACAAGACACTAACGGGAATTTTCGCAGCAATAAGCTAAGATAAGGCTTTCTGAGACTTCAATTTGGCTTACTAGATAAGTCATTAGATAACTAAACATGAATCTCATAAGTAAGCCAGAAAGAAGCAGTTGAATCGGAAAGCAACATCGATCTCAGCCGTAAAACCCTAGCGTACCAACGGCCAGATATCGTCAAGGTTTAAAGTCGACGGATCTTGTAAAATCTGAAGCTAACATCCCGACGCAAAAACACAAGAACAACACCCTAAATACTACCTCGGCAATCAAATCAAACAGAATAATCAACCGCCATAGAAACCAAGAGAAACATAGAAGAATTACCTCATAGGATTTGTTAGGGTTCGTGTTCGCGTTCGCCGCCGCACCAAAGGTAGCCATTAGCACGAGCCGAGGTCGGAATAACTGTAACAAAAAGTTCGAATCAGGAGACAAAATCTCATAAGTAATGCTCCTTTACCAGAGGGAAAGAAAATCAAATGAGAGAATAAAAGAGAGAAACCTACAGAGACAGTCTTTTTCCGGTGAGCAGAGAAAAATGCGTCTGATTAACGTCAGTCGGAGGGAATGCGAGAAGAGTTTATAAAGCTCTCTCCTGCGTTTAATTGAAGTCCGATGAAGCGTCTGGTTAACGTCCGGCGAAGCGTTTATTGGACGCTGAACTTAAAACCAAGAAAAAAAAAAGAAAGTGGGCCTGAATGTTGGGCTTATTTATGGCCCAATTATGTACTTAAATCGAATCGAGTCGGGTCGGGAAACGGATCCTAACCTAACCCGGGCAGATCCCACAAAATTTGAGCGCTTTGCCTTCCCTTTCGTGCAGTAGCTTAGAGTGAGTAGAAGAAAGGGTTTCAGGACGGTTTTAGATTCTCTCTGATCATTGTCGCCGCCGTCTGTCAACGCCATCTTCCGTCAGAGCCACCTCAGCAATGGATTCGTTGTAGAAATTAGAAAAAAAGCCGCCGCAGTACAGCCAGAGGGTATAAGAGAGGAAAAACCCTAGACTGTCGCATTCCCTTGGTGCTGTATCCGTTTCGACATTTCTTCAATCATGGCGTCTCTTTCTATTCTTCCAGCTCCGGGTAAGTCTTTGAAAGCTTGTGTTGGGCTATTGATGTTATTTGTGTTTACGCGTAGCGTTTCGCCTAGAGAATCATGTTTTCGTCACTCTATTCTCAAATTTTGTTTTTTGAACACGTGTCTTTATCGACTTCTTCAGATCTTATCCATCGTCATTTGTTCTGTTGGACAGTTTGATTCTTTAAGTTTCAAAGGAGTCATTTTGCATTGCTTAGGTTGCTTGAGTTAAAAGCTCTAGAAGAACTTATCATTTCAAGTTTAAGCATGTCGTGTGTGTGCATCAGCTTTTTATCATCTGATGTTTATGATTCTTCATTCATTCTCCTAAGTTCTTTTTATCTTCATTTCCCACATATTCTTTTATTTGTTGACAGATATTTCTAGGATGGCTACAAATTTGGACTCGCGGAAGAAAAGAAAGATCTCCTTAGATGGAAATTCTATCTTATGTGAACATTACAAAGATATCAGAGATTCATTACCTTCATTGAATTCTCCCGACTACTTTTTGAAGCCCTGCATGAACGAGCTGGTTGAACGAGAAATTGAGAGCCCTGATTATTGCAGCCGTGTTCCTGATTTCACTATTGGGAGGATTGGTTACGGTCATATCAAGTTTCTTGGAAATACAGATGTTAGACAGTTAGACCTGGATCAGATTGTTAAGTTTCAAAGGCACGAGGTAATTGTTTATGGTGATGAGAGCTCCAAGCCTGCTGTTGGCGAGGGGCTTAACAAGGCTGCTGAGGTCACTCTGATCGTCAACATACCAAATCTTACTTGTGGGAAAGAGCGGGCTGACCACATTTCTTTTAAGTTAAAACAGAGTGCTGAAAGACAAGGGGCAACTTTCATCTCATTTGATCCTGATAATGGTTTATGGAAGTTTGTGGTTCCTCATTTCAGCAGATTTGGGTTGAGTGATGATGAGGCAGAAGATATTGCTATGGATGATGCCCCAGGTTTGGAGAATCATGTAGGACTGAATGGTGACATGGTGGTAGCTGACATTGATAAAGAACATCAAATGGAAACTTCTGAGCCAGAGCTTTCTCATTCTCTTCCAGCCCATCTAGGACTTGATCCTGGAAAAATGAAAGAAATGAGAATGCTGATGTTTCCTAATGAAGATCTAGACGAAAGCGAGGATTTTAGAGATCAAACTTCCCTTCATATGACATCCTTGACTAAACGGAACGCAAGGCCTTCACAGAAAGTTTCTCAAAAAAATAGCCATCAAGATACTCCACCGGTCGTACGGAAAACGCCGCTTGCTTTGCTGGAGTATAACCCTGCTAATGATAAAAGCTCCCCAGGCAGTATCCTGATGGTCCAACAAAATAAGAACCTGGCTGTGCGAAAGTCGAAAGTGGGAGGTTTCGAGCTGGACATCAGCCATGACACGCCATTAACTGATAACTATTCCCGCAATGTTGTAGATGCGGCACTATTCATGGGAAGGTCGTTCCGAGCAGGTTGGGGCCCAAATGGCGTCCTTCTTCACACTGGTAAGCCAATTTGCAGCTCTAGTTCCAAGAGGGTATTGTCTTCTGTGATCAATGTAGAAAAGATAGCAATTGACAAAGTAGTTCGGGATAAAAAGGAAAAAGTTCAGAACGAACTCATTGACTCTGCATTTGAGACTCCCTTAAGTCTCCACAAGGCTTTGGATCATGAAGAAGAAGAAGTCAGGTTTGGCTCTTTCAGTCTTAAACTTCAGAAAGTTGTCACTGATCGTGTGGCTCTTTCAGATATCTGCCGAATGTATATTGATATAATCGAGAAACAGCTGGAGATTGCTGGGTTGTCCACCTCTGCGAAGCTGTTTTCGACTCACCAAGTAATGGTGTGGGAACTCATAAAAGTTCTCTTTTCTGAGAGACAGACTACTGAACGTTCGAATTATGCAGCTTCTGATAATGAGGAAGACATGATGCAGGATGTCAAAGAAGGGTCTGCAGAAGTTGATACAGAAGCTCTTCCACTTATCCGAAGAGCAAAATTTAGTTGTTGGCTCCAAGAATGTGTCAGTCACCGTGTACAAGAAGACGTGAGTGATCTAAATGGTTCTGGCTACCTTGAGCACTTGTTCATTCTTCTAACTGGACGAGAGCTTGATTCAGCTGTGGAACTTGCCGTATCTAAGGGAGATGTTAGACTGGCTTGTTTGTTGAGCCAGGCTGGTGGTTCAACTGTAAACCGCCATGATATCATGGAGCAGCTTCACCTCTGGGGAAGGAATGGGCTGGATTTCAATTACATTGAGAAGGATAGAATTAAGCTTTACGAGTTGCTTGCTGGTAATATCCACGATGCGTTACAAGATATTACAATTGACTGGAAGAGATTCCTAGGGTTGTTAATGTGGCATCATCTGTCTCCCAACAGTTCATTGCCTGTCATCTTCAGAAGTTATCAAGTCCTACTAGATCAGGCAAAAGCTCCGTGGCCCGTCCCAATATATATTGATGAAGGACCTGCAGATGGCTCTGTAAGCAACACCAAGCATTCTGACCTCTTGTATTATCTTATGCTTCTGCACAGCAGAGAAGAGGAAGAAATTGGTTTTCTGAAGACTATGTTCAGTGCCTTCTCTTCAACTGACGATCCACTTGACTATCATATGATCTGGCACCAGCGAGGAATCCTAGAAGCAGTCGGAGCGTTCACTTCAGATGACCTTCACGCTCTCGACATGGGATTTGTTGCACAGCTTCTCTCTCAGGGCCTTTGTCATTGGGCTATCTACGTTGTTCTTCACATACCCTACCGCAATGATCATCCATATCTTCACGTCATTGTCATTCGGGAAATCTTGTTTCAGTTCTGTGAAACTTGGAGTTCTATTGAATCACAGCGGCAATTTATCAAGGACCTGGGTATTCCTTCTGAATGGATGCACGAAGCTCTGGTAAGGACACTAAAGAAAACCCATCTTTTCTATTTCTGCTAAAGGTATTCGTGGTTATAAATGGAAACCTTTGTCCGTTTTATACTGATATGATATGCTGATTGCTGTTTCTTTTTTTTTGCTTGTGTTGCAGGCAGTTTATTACAATTATCATGGAGATTTCGTAAAGGCTCTTGACCACTTTATCGAATGTGCAAACTGGCAAAGAGCTCATTCCATTTATATGACTTCAGTTGCTCATTCATTGTTTTTGTCAGGTAAGCTCCATTATTTCCTTATGTGCAAGCCCGATTGCTCAATTGGAACACGATTCGTGTAGTGTAGGAAGGATCTGTTGGGAGTGATCTGTTCTATCTTTGGTAAATGCAGCTAACCACTCCGAAATTTGGAGAATTGCTACTTCAATGGACGATCGCAAGTCTGAGATTGAAAACTGGGACTTGGGTGCTGGGATTTACATGTCATTCTATTTACTAAAGAGTTCACTGGAAGAAGATGCTGATACGATGGTCGAACTGGTACGTCAGTTGCGTAAACTTTAGTTAGGCTGCTGTTGACCAAACTGAATTGCGTAAACTCTAACGAAATCGCTGCTTTAAACTCCCCCTATGATCATGGTCATAATGATCTTTTTGTCGATGTGTAAAATACATGCATGATACGAATAACACAAGTTTTGCTTCGACAGGATTCCCTTGAGAGCAGAAACGAGTCGTGCGGAAGTTTTGTGGGTCGTTTAAACGAGTCATTGGCTGTTTGGGGTGATAGATTACCTGTTGAAGCTAGGTAAGTACTTACATATGTCTCACACTTGCCAACAGCATTGAATCGTTAAGAACTAGTTATCATTTGCATTCACTTGTTTGATCCTTGTTCGTTCATGTCGTCCACTGTAATCATACAAGATTTTAAATCATCACTAGGGTATTTACATATTAGCATAACCTAGAAAGTAACACGTAATGGAGCAGTTGTTGGATGGATCCTTCTAAATTTGGTGGCACCCATAGTAATTGCTCCTAAACTAAGGCAGTTGGCTTCTGATGACTACACAGCCCAAGTTTGCTGTGTGGACAGATACGGGTCAAACATCTCACACATATTCTAAGTTATTCACGAAAAAGCTTAGGAGCATTTTATTGATTCTGGTTACAAGTAGACGGCTAAACGCACAAGCTCTCTTTGTTTGATGGGCAGAGTGGCGTACTCAAAGATGGCAGAGGAAATCTGCGAAATGCTGCTGTCAGGTCTCAGTGTGTATCCTGATCGAGAGTCTCAGCTAAGATGTTTTGAGACAGCCTTCAAAGCTCCTATACCAGAAGATCTGAGATCATCACATTTGCAAGATGCTGTGTCTCTCTTTTCTCTATACCTCTCAGAGACAGGCCAAACATAAGCTTAGTGACCCATTTTTGATTACTTGTAACTCTTTTGAGAAGGAGGAGGAGGAGGGTCTTTTATACTAGTGGTTAGCGAAACAGGTTCAGTTGGCTTTGACGTCTGTGTGTTGTGTTTAGAAGCGTGAATGATTGATTTGGTCTTTCTTGTAAAAGGGAGTCTGTTTTCTTGAAGAAGTGAAAGAAAAAAATGGCGGAGTTTCTCAGCATTGTTTTTACGTTTGAAATTGTACTGTTTTCCTAATTTTTTTTTTTTTGGTCGTGTCTTTATAATTGTTTAATACGTTGTAAAGTACGTCAGATTAAAATACACTTTTTAAAAAAAAAAATTGATGTCAAAAAAGAAAACGAGAAAAAGGGGTAAGTTGATAAAACAAAGGAACTTTAACAAAAAGAAATAATTAAAGGAAAATCAAAGTTTCTCTCTCTAAAAGTGGGAAAGTATAAAAAAGCGAAGAAGAGAGAAATTGAAGTAAGCCCAAGTTTTGACAGTCGTCTTTTGCTTCGCCTCCTCCGGATTTTCCTTAAGCTGGAAGCTTTCCGCATCGCTCTTTCCTCCTGGTACAAATCGGCTTTTTCCTCTGAGTAATCCACTAATTAATTAATCGGAATTTTATTCTAGTTATTTTAATAATTTGTTCTGGGAAATTGAAGTCTCAAGTTGTGTGCAGTTTTGGTGCGGTGTAGATGCGTCGTGCTGCGTCGAAGAAACGGAGTCAACCTTGTACCGTTACCGCTCCAGCCACGGATCCCGTTCCCCCAGGTACCACTACAAGCGTAATCGCCTTAGGGTTTTACTATCATTCAAATTTCGCTTTTCTGTATCTCATCGTAATATAGAAATCGATATTTACTTTAGTTTCTATATTCCATTCGTAAAAGATTGATAAGCAGCATTAATATGGAGATGCAGAGTTTTTGAACCGCAAACGACTTTGGCAAATTCAATTTTTTAAGTTTGAATTAATTCATTGGATCGACTTCATCTTCATTATGTTCATTAAAGTAGTTTTCATGCCTTGAGCTGTGTAACATAACATTAAATTTTATGGGGCTTTCCTCTAGTAAGTAAGTGTACAATTCTCTAGTAAGTAAGTGAAAAATTGTGTGTTTGGTACAGCTTCCATTAAAAAGAAAAAGACGTCCAAAGACATGGATCGAACAGCTCAATTGTTTACTCAGTATGCCAATCAATCTTCCCGTGTGATTGAGTATGATCACATTCCTCTTCTTCGTGACTTTTCTGCTCCCTACCTAATAAAAATTTTGTTTGGGTTCGCTTTTGTAAGAATGCAAACAAGTTCTTAACGCTCTTCTTATTACGTTTATTAACAGTCCTGAAGGAATTGAGAAACTTTGCTCCAATTTGAAAGTTTCTCATACCGATGTCAAGATCTTGATGCTTGCTTGGTAACCAATCCACCCTAACTTATCACTCTATTTTTTTGGTTGCGTGCACCAAGTGCATATCCTTAAATACCTTTTCAAAACTCACTCCTTACAGGAAAATGAAGGCTGAAAGGCAGGGTTACTTCACACTGGTAATCAAATTGCTCCATAACTCCATCAAACGAAAGAAGAGATGGAAAACTTATTTTCTTTGATATTTTTTAAGTATTGGTTGATGGGTTTGCTCTTTTTTTTATATGATCTTAACTCGCTTTACACCTATAATAGGATGAATGGAGAAGAGCACTCAAGGCGTTAAAGGTTGACACGATCAAAAAACTGAAGAAAGCCCTTCCAGAGCTCGAGAAAGAGGTTCATCATCCTTGATCTGTTTTTTCTTCTTTCACATTGATTGGCATCTTATGGATATCCTAAAGATTGAATCGCGTTAATGTTTCTTCGTTATTTTTACCCTTTCAGGTCAGAGATCCATCGAATTTTCCAGATTTCTATGCTTATGCCTTCCAGTATTGTTTGACTGGTACATCATCTACTCCATCATGAACATGAAATTATATGATCTGTGTTTTCGCTTCGTGTGCCAATGTTTGACCTATTGTTTATTTATCAACCATCCAGAGGATAAACAAAAGACCATCGACATTGAGACTATATGTCAACTCCTAGATATGGTCTTAGGATCAACATTCCGTGCCCAGGTTGACTACTTTGTCGACTATCTAAAGGTTTTGACTCCACCCTTTTGTCTTCAAATGTCTTCTTACTCTTTCAAAGTGTTTTATCAGCTGTAAATCATATCATCACATTATGAACAGATCCAGAACGATTACAAAGTCATCAACATGGACCAATGGATGGGATTTTATCGATTCTGCAATGAGGTACTTTCCAAATTTCTACAGTCCCTCCTCCTCGATGCCCATCTTCTTCAACCAAACGTTCTTTGCATCTAAAAACTGAATGTGAGAATTGTCATTACAGATAAGTTTCCCGGATATGACCAACTACAATCTAGAACTTGCGTGGCCATTGATTCTCGACAACTTTTTTGAGTGGATGCGCGAAAAACAAGCCTGAAAGTTTCCGTATCTGTCAAGCTGTTCATGTCCCTAGCTTCGAAGCCTCCATCTTTCTCAATCACATTCAAACAGCTTCAAATTTGATTATTGCTAACCCTTCATGAACAGATAATGCTTCCGATAAATATAGGAGTTCTATATTCAAATATTCTGCTCTTGTCTTAAGCTTTTGGTGTTGGCTCATGTTCTAATGTCAGGCCTCTGCTTTTTTTCATCATTAAATTTTTTGTTTGCAAATGATATTATTATTTAATTTTTTAAATAGAGTACTGCCGAAAGTGATATATCAATCTTAAAGTTTAGGGAATATATTCTCCTTTAGTTTGATAAAAGGCAAGTCCGTAGATTGATTCGCCTTTACTTTTTCTTTTTCATGTTTCTGATCTGAGACTTGATTTGATATATATTTCTGTAAAAATTATATCCAAAAACTGAAACAGAAGTGTAAATAAGATTACAGAAGAAAAAAAAAAGTTTTGCATATTAACAAGATTACAAAGCACAATCGCAATTAGGTGGGAAAAAAAAAAACAGAAGAAAATATTAAAAATCGAATTTTTAACAACACAGCCAAATCTGGTATTTCCAGAATTTATTTATAGTCAAACGGCGGAAGGTCCGAGAATCAATGGCGACGAAGGTTGCATAGAACGAGGACGCCTTTTCCTACTTCGACCACGAACTTGAACTGAAGGAGACGAAGATGACGACGAAGGTGTATCAATGGTAGACCTCTCTCTGCTCGATCCACTCCTCAGTTTCTTCTTCTCAATCTCCGCTTCACATGATTTGTCTTGATTAATTCGGTTGTTCCCGAGCTTGGTCGCGTTTATGGTCGCAGGAAGCACACAGTTGCACATGAATCCTAGAGTTGAGACAGAGCAATTCAACTTCAGAGCACAGAAACAGAGTCCCTTCCAGAATGTTCAAAAATGCCTAAAGATGGACACTTTAAGCCAAACCCAAGTCATGTTTTAGCTTCCAGGATGTTCTTATCGATCAGAAAACGTATATATTAACAAACCCAGAAGCTGAACTTGGAACTCAAGCATAAAGATGGAGTCTTTCAAGTCAACCCTTAGTTCACATTCTAGACTCGGTTCACATTCTAGACTCGGAGCTGATCTGTCAATAATCCTTGAAGCTAAACTCGGTTTACTCATGCGTAAAGATGGAAATTTCAAGCCGAATCCAAAGTACATTATAGTGTCACTTGCAAACATTACTACTAACTTGAATAAGAAAGGAACAAAATGTAAAGATTCAAGGGAGTTACCAGAGAGTTTACCGATTCTTGCAAGACGGTTAACCCAACTAGGGATTGGATTCCCAGTTAACTTAATACAAGTTTCGTCGCAGAAATGGTTGCAGTTCTTGGTGATGAGGTTGTAGGAACTTCCTTTGTACTTCTCTGCAAGTTGCTCCATCGTAGCTCTCACTTCCAAAGGCCCAAGATCCGTTTTACCAATCAAAATCGATTTCCTAAACGTAAATCCTTCGCATTGCTTCGGCTCCCCTTCGAAAATTCCGGTACTTGGATATTCATGAGCTCCAAAAGCATACTCTATACCATGAACTATATACCAAAACCAAAAATACATTTAATAAAAGGATTATTTGCAAGACCATTTCCTCTTCTATGACTTTTTTTTTCTTTCTCTATGAAAACTGAAAATCCAACACTTTGGAGTATATACAACAAACCAACTTCAAATCCCAAGAATCTCCGATCTAAAATGATATAATCTGTAATATTGAAATCACTGTTTAGATCTAAAACATGAATATTCGTGGGACGTTTCAAGAAAATCTAAACGCAAGAATCACAAAGACTTTACCTTCAACACCAGAATGGTATACGCCAAGACCAAGCCAGTAAGCGTAGCCATTGATGGGAGTTAGATCGTAGACATTGAGATAAACCGGAACATTCCCTCTATCCACAACGCTTGAGTTTTTCCGGCAAAGCATTTTCCTTTCTTTCAAAATTCTTCCTCCTCTTTCCTTTCCAAGGTTTAACGCTTACCAGTCAAGATTTATCAGTCGGATGGCTCCACCATTCCTCAAACTTCTTTGACCGCCGGAGAGAAACAGAGAGAGAAGAAAAAGACAGAGGAGAGAGAGAGAGAGTATCGCCGGCGGCAGAGAGCAGCCGGACGGAAGTTTCTTCCGAGGGAAGATGACTGGTTGTTCTATATAAACTGTCTGAGTAGATGAGAATTTACCCTTTCCACTTTAACATAATTACACAAAATGCCAAGGACTTGTCTTTTGAGATTTCCGATGTCAATTATGTTTTTCCCTTTTCGATTAAAAACTTTGAAGAAGAAGAAGCAAGAGACTTGGTGCAGCTCTCTATTAGTTTTCAGAATCTTGAATAAACAAATGCCTAATCATATATATTAGGGACTTCCATATATAATTTTATTTTGTTTCTTCAAAGTTTACTTTATTTTCGCTTAGCCATATTTATGATTTCTTCATAAACGACGACCATCACGCTTCACCCAATGATTTTACGGCTCAGTTACAAAAATCGTTATATTCATTCAGTGGTTTGTTTTAAAAAATGCCTAGAAACTTAAATAAATATTGGCGGTATGCTTTAATAATTTACAGTTTATTATGGGGTCCAATATAAAGCTTAATATTCCTTATCTTTGGCTCAACTTTTGTCTCGAGACCACCCTTTTTCCTTCAAATTGACTTAAAATGAAGTAATAATTTTAAATTAATGTGTGGAAATGGTGCGGCTAATTATGGTGCAAGGGTGCAAAAGTGTGGATCGTACACAATAGACTATTTTTGTTTGCGGGAAACAAAACTTTTGCGGAAAAAATGATACCACTAATCATGTATCTATATGTATTTATCAAATGTATTGCCAACAGAAGATCATTTTCATCTCTACTAAATTAATCTGCCATATATTCTTTAGGCAATCAATTTTTCAGGACAAGAAACCATATTTTTAAAATAAAGTTGTATACAATAATCAGATGTCGTAAAGACTATAAACTTAGAGTTAGGAGTTGTATGAAAAGTTCAACTTTCTATCTTGAAAATATGAAGTATTAGAGGCCTGCCACTAATTTGCTTTGGTTAAATTCAGAATAATATGTTTCCCTAATATAATACTTAAAACGAAATTAAAAAAAAAGAAATTGAGAAAGAGGTCCACATCTTAGCTCACAAATAGTCACCAGAGCTGGAAAAAGGCAAAGTGAAAGAGACCATTGAAAAATAAAATTTGTTGACAAAGATACCAATTTTGATTCAAGTGTGTCATTACTTGCTAAGTTTAATATTAACCCTTAATTTCTGTTTAGAAGTCAGATCACAACGTCGTCAAGATCTGAGAGTCTTAAAAGGGAAACCCGGTTTATAATCTTTTATTTCGAAATCGTATCGGACCGGTGGGTATAAAGAAATTTGATCAAAACCATAACCCGAGACCCGGTTCTATTTGGGTAACCCGGAAACCCATTAGCCTCCTCCGATGCTGCGTTTTGAAACGCGCTGAGTTGTGTGAGTCGTAGTGGAGCTGTTGTCGCCGGGAGAAATCAGGATGCTTCGAGGCAGAGGGTCGTGGGTCGGATTGTCGACCCGGTTGAAACAGTACAGGATCCGAAGTCTGTGCAGTAAAGGAGAGAATGGTGGGAAGAAAGCGGAGAAGACGGAATCGAGTGTTGCGCAGTACAGCGAGACTGAATCTAATGTTGTTTCTCGCTACGATGAGACGTACAAGAAGCTCGACAAGCTCGATTTCGTGACCGCTGCGAAGATCTTGTTCACTGAACCACCGAAGAAGGATAAATTTGGGTAATTCCTCTGCTTTGGAACAACCAAATTCGAAATGTAGGTTTGTTTGTTGCTTTAGTAAACCCTATTATCTCTTGATGACGTAATGAGATTTTGAGTGGTTTAAATTCTTGGTAGCAGTACTGTGAACATGGTTTACAATTGTTGCTGCTGTTATCTAGTTGACGTTATGAAACTCTATTGAAGTAAATTGAGTTCTTGTGCTGGTTACTTTCTGTAGTATGGCCTCTTAAGGGTTTTACTTTGTGTTAGGCTTGACTGGCATGTGGTGCAATTCATTATCGTCTGCTTGCCGTCTCTAGGTATTTCGTTTCACTCCCTTCAGCTTCTCTTCTAAGTTTTCTGTTCACAGTTTCTATCAAAGATCTCAATGTTGCTTGTTTGAATGGCTATTGTTTTTTTTTTTGTCACAGCTGTGTACCTGGTTGCTCAATATGCTCGCCGTAAAATGAAGATCATGGACGCAGTGAGTTTTCATCCTTGTTCATTATCAAACCGATAATGAGTTTTCCTGAGAGGTTCTATGTATTAATGTTTTGTCCTCCATGTTCGTTATTCTGGCCAATGTTGCTTATATTTTCTGTTGAGTATATGGTTCATCATATTGGACTTATTTTTCAGGAACTTGGAGAGAAGCAGAGGAAAGAAGAAGAAAAGAAAGAGAAAGAAGAAGCTGAAAAGAAGGCGTTAGAAGAAGAAGCAGCAACCAAGTCTCAGGAAGAGCTAATGGAGATGAAAAAGAGACTGGGACAAATCGAAGAGACTATAAAGGAGATTGTTTCGGAAACAAAGAAACCTTCAGGGAATGCTCCAACCAAAACCCAAGGAGATCAATCTACTAAACCCCCACCAAATCAAGAATCGAAACCGAGCAATGTACAGAAGCCAGGTGAGAATCGAACAAATGTGGATTCGCCTAGACCTCAGTGAGATTATTAGAAACGAAACTTAGGTAGCTTTATGTGGGTGGTTATATTGTTTTTGGAACTAATGCAATTATGCAATTCTCTTATTTTGCTTTCATTTGCTGCCTCACATTAGGATTTCAGATCGCAAGGACTTAACATTAAGCTATTAGATCCACATTAAGACTAAAGAAACTAAGTTCCAAACAAATAACAAATATGCACGACAGAACAAAAACACACAACACCACATGCCGATCGAAAAATGGTTAACTATGCTACTTTGGTGTCCAAACATAGACCTGTCCTCCAGCCGTGGATCCTGCCAGCATCCCAACATTAAGAGGATGGCAATGGATTCTGCAAGGAATAGCTTTCATGAGAGGGCTATGCAATTCCTTCACTGTTCGCTTTAGTTTCGTAGAGATCACATCAATTCCTTTTGAAGGACGATTGCCGACAAAGACGTATGAATCATCCCACCCCCATACTCCCCTGCAATAAAAAAACAGATGAAAGCATTGCCTACTTTTCATTTCTCATAAAACGTGGAAAATGAATGTATCAGTGATCATAGGAGCAGTGAGAGACTTGGAACTGAGAGCTTATTATGGGGTGGAGCATACCTGAAAGTGGAGATCCACCTGTTGGTGGGATTATCGTGATATATCATGGAAGTATCCTCAAAATTGGCGCCACTTAGAATACCAATATGGTTGTCAACGCTACAAGGAAAACAAAGCAAGAGGTTAACAAACACTGGAAAACCTAAAACAGCCACTAGCATTCCACATTTTACCGATGCAGGAAAGAAGTATATACGAGAGAGCTACATAGCAAATCAGTTTCAACATACACAAATTTGCCCTTGTCTAAGTAGGTTAACTTTAAGAGATTAGAGTAGTATAACATATCGAAACCATCAAGGCATCAAGTATTTCTTCATGAGTAAAGTGATCTGCATACTCACGGGCTTCAAGGCATTGGATTTTTTTTATTATGTACAACTTTTATACCAAAACAAACATCTGATGTGAGTTCTTAAACCAAGGAGATCAGTGAAACTGATTTTTGTAGTTTCACAAATTAACAGTATTAAACAGACTGAGGAGGAAAACGACAAGATACCTTGTAGTTGCAAGTGAGAGGCCAGAAGGTGAGAAATAAGCAGAGTGCACAGCCCTAGAATGATTCACAGTCCTTAATGTTTTCGGTTTTGTTGCTCCCATGCTTCTCAAGTCCCAAAGGCAAGCAGTCCCATCTGTGGAACTTGTAGCCATGACATGGGGATTTTGGGGGTCAAAGTCTATTGAGTTTATCCTGTGCTCATGTAAATCCCAATTGAAAAATGACTTTCCTGCTCGAAGGTCCCATGTATTCAACATTCCATATCCCTCACAAAAGTATAAACTTAGCTCATCATTTGGTCTCTGCGAGAGGGAAAATATAGCATCATCGCTCGAATAAACCAGATCAAAAACCGACTTTTCAACATCCATCAACCGGATGAGACCATCATAGCTGCTGCTAAGAACCTGCCACAAAATGCACCAACGAAAGAGAGCTTAACACAACTAATAACTATAGAATAGAGATACTTTTCTACTACAAAAGTTTCAAGACAAACTCGTTCAATTAAAAACTTACCTTCGAGAAAGAGTTTTGCTGAAACACAATAGATGAAACCGGAGAAGTATGAGGACGGAATAAATAGATCCCATCATTTTCCTCATCCTGGCAATCCAAATCCCAGAACCCAACATTCCCAAGTTTGTCCCCTGCAGCAACCAGCTTAACATTCTCGCAAGGCAAGAACTTTACAACAAAAACCCTCCCAGGAACAACACGTGCTACGTTATGCGGTTCTAAACTCAACGCTCCCGTATCAAAACCACCACCCTCAAACTCAATTTTCTCAGGCTTAACAGAAAGAGCTTTCTTCTTCACATAATCATCACTATAGCAATCTGGCTCTTCCTTTTTGACAGCAACATTCGAGAGGCGAGCAGAACTCCTACTGCTCACCACAGGAGAATCATCATCATCATCATCCTTAACCGCTCCACAAGACGTTTTCACACAATCACTAGATGAAACAGGCTCTTCCTTTTTAACAGCAACATTAGACAAGCGAGAAGATCTCCTAGTGCTACGATATCTAGTAACCAAAGGAGTATCATCATCATCATCATAATCATCCTTACCAATATCTCCATTAACCATCGTCTTTCCCGCAATACCCAAAACAGTCTCAACGAATTTCTTATGAGAGCCCTCTCCACCATAAGCCGCATCAAAGGGCAGAGGAGCCAACAGACGAGCCGATGATTTCTGAGGAGGCGACGCGTACTGGGGAGGAGCAGCCATACGTTTGGGATAATCTGAGAACCCATCAGGTAAGCCAACGGAATCTGGATTCAAGCCTCTGGTGCGTAGTGACTTCCGTATAACAATGGGCGTTTCAGGCTTGTTTTGCTTCTTCTTCTTAAATGATTTAGATTCGTCTCGAGGGCGTTTGGTTGCGGCGGAGAGAAGAGAAGCTTTGGCATGGACTTTGAGAGCCGCCATCATCTCATCGTTACGTCTGATGTTCTCCAATCTTTTCCGCTCGTACTCAGTCGCCATTGAAGCGTGAAAGAGTGTGACGCAGAGAGAGAGAGAGTGGGGGGAAAAAGTGACTCTTCGCACTAAAACTGTAAGACCTAAAAGAAGCTAACAACAACAACATCCCTAATTGGTTGGAGATGGGCGGGAGGATCACATTTACCGCCAAACAAAAAAAAAATTCCTTTTCATTTTCTTATAATTGGTTAATTACGAAAAAGGTCATATTTTGAACCATTTGCAAATGAGGTCAATGTTACTTTTATTAATCTCTTTTAACGGTGTAGATTAGCTTTCATCGAAATTATTGGCCGTCCGATGGAACCTCAGTTAAACCCTAGTGGAGTAAAACCCTCAATCGTCGCCACTGCTACGATTCATCTTTGTCGATGGCTCGATTCGTCAGATGTCTGAGGAGAACCGTCTTCTCTAATTCGTCCCCTTCGATTGCGTACCGGAACCCTAAAATCGGTTTCCCATCGAGTCAAAATCCGAAATTTATAATCAGCCGGAGATGTCTAAGCTCGGGGAGTTACGTCTCAGAAATGCAGAAATCAGCTTTCCAAGGATACATTTGCCGACTCATCCGTAATGAGATCGAGTACGAACTCGATCACTCGCCTCCTCTTCAGGTATTCTATGACTCCCCAACCCTTTTTTTTTGGGTATTTGTCAATGGCAAAAAGGTTGATACTTTAAGCCTTTCCTGGAATCATTTGATATTGCTGGCATAAGATGTGATCTGGCACAATTTGCAAACTATTGGAATTAGTATTGAAGAAAATGTTTATCTCTCTCTCAAGTGACCTCTCTAGTATGGGGTTTGAAAAATGCAGTAGGCTCTTACGTTAGTTAATGGTGAAAGAGAGTTCTTTTACATGGGAATTTTGCTCCCATTTTAGATAGTTCTGTTGTCTACATTGGCTAATTCTGAGCACTTTGATTGTACATGTTCTCAGCCTCCTAGGAGTTTTGGTCCGTTCACTGTGGATGAACGTTCTGGAGAGCAGTGGATTAGCTTGAAAAGGAAATTTGGGGAGAAAGAAGACATCAAAATCGAAGCAACCATGTTTGATAGATCAGTTCTTTCGCCAAAATCGACCAGGACTGAACCTGAATTTGTTCTTCACATCACTTTTGTTGTCAACATCTCTAAAGGCGGTGATGGTGAAACCTTGGAGGTTATGTGTTCTGCTTGGCCAGATAACATTGAGATATCGAAGCTCTGCATTCGTAAAGGCATCAACAGTTCACCGTCTTCCTACGGTGGACCAGAGTTTGAGTACGCTGGCTTGATTCTTTTCTTGAACTTCAAAATTTTAGAATTTAGGATTACTATGAGAAAGATGAAGTTATTGTGTTTTGCATTTGGTTATTACAGGGAATTGGATGATGAGCTCCAAGACGCTCTTTATCAGTTTTTAGAGGAAAGAGGTATAAGCGACGAACTTCCTGTTTTCTTGCATCGTTATATGAAGAACAAAGCTAAAGTCGAGTACGTTAGATGGATGGAAAGCGTTAAATCTTATGTCGAGCAGGAATACTCATAAGCCTTCACTAAAGTCTTCGGCTTTCCACAGTTGGATTCCTCGTAAATGCACTGTGGGTGCGAGTATATGACTCTTTTTAATTTGGATATATCTCCAAATAATAAATTCAGTTGCAAATTTATTGGTTGGCTGGGTACTACTCCTAGATGCATAATTACGAGCATGGACGGACAGTCAGTCGCAGATACGACATAATTTCAGAAATACATGTTGACATGCTTTGTGGTGTTTCTTGTTTGCACTGTTTCTTACCAGAAATGGATACTGAAAAAGTTAAGCTTGTAGAATGATGACTTCTCGGGTAATTTTCTTTTTCCCCCTTAGGAACTTGCTAGCTAACACTTCTGTCTGACTTTGGTGACTTCCAAACCAATCCTTAGTGTTCCTTAACAGAGGAGCAACTCCATGAATGTGTTATGACTTTTTTACTTTTTTTATTCCCTAGTGTGGATTTACTGTGAAACACCAGAAGTTAAAGGGACAAGCCAGCTGAATTCATTTCATTAGGAAAGATATTCCATAAATCTCAGTTTTATGGATAACATTCCTACTCTAGTTAGCTGTGCGTTGATTCGTAACAGGAAAAATAGTAAATTCGAATTTGATTTAGCATCTAATAAGCTTCCTNGAAAAAAAAAAAAAAAAAAAAAAGCATCATTGTCTAGAGAATTTTAGATCTTCTTCCATTGTGAATATGACTTTGGTATCTTCATGAAAATCTTAATTGATGTGATGTATTAGTATAATGTGAGGAGATTAGTGAGGTAATTATGGTGCATAACAACATGATTTCCGCAGTGTTAACATCTTGATTTGTGGAAAATATTGATTGTTAATTGCAATGATTAGCATTATTATATAATTATAACTTTAATGTAAACATCAACTTGATACGGACCCACCCAAAGCAAACTTCACAGAATCTTTGGGTTATAATTCAGTAAATCCAAGATAATAATGAATTTTCACTAATAGATCCCTCTCACCCACATGGTCACATATCATTACAAAAGCTACAGAAATCGTGAAATGTCAAGTAACAAATATTAAATTTTATGCATTAATGATTTAATGCTGATAAGTTTCTCAGAGTAATCGATTAGATTAAACTATGGTTAAATGTTAATTTACATAATGTTGATAGTTTTGTGAAATAATAATAGCGACGTGACAAGATTAGATTAAAAAGGACCATCTAAATTTAACTTTAATAGTCACATGGCGATGAAAACAACAACCTCTGACGAAGAACTCTTCACTTGTAGATTAATGTCTGTTTCTTTTAACTACATGTAGGACCTCTCTTCGATAATCACATTGTAGCCACTCTATATTTTATTTTATTTTAAACGTAAAATCTTGTTTATGCTGATTTATTTTGTCATTTGATATCATATAAAATCGTCCACTAGTAGACTATCATCTCTTTATCTTACACATAAAATAGATATATTAATTCATATTGCAATACATCAATTGATTGACTAAGGTCAGTTCACGCCTAATAAATCGGTGACAATTTAGTGGGCAATAATGCGTATTACGTAGGACATATTTTTGTTTCTTTTAATGACCATACTCCACAGTAGGTATTTTTGTAATTCTATCATTTTGAGATCCACACATTTATTATTTAGGGTTACTTTAAACTTGAACTTTAAAAGATGATATATTATTTGCTGTGAATATGAATCATATGATATATCATGTTTTACATGTGATATCCATTTTTTTTACTGTAATAGTTAAGTGTAATAATATATGTCGAATGCCTTGACACTTTCTCCAAAATCCAATTTAATACAAGTTTTGAGTATTGTACTACATAGGCTTAAAAAAGACGACCTCAAGTATTGAACTACCCAACAATATATCAAGGAAAAAAAGGTACAGCTTAATAAATGAAACTCTTAACACATTCTGCAGTCAATCATTATATTAAACAAAGATAAAAAATTTTTTAAAAGATAGTAAAATCCCAAAAAGTTATAATAAAGACTAAATGAAGATGACAATTAAGATCATAGCTTAAGAGTCAAGTCAATCTTCTTGAGTTGATGACGATCTTCTTGTTTGCTCTTAAAATACCCAATCCTCTCCAGCTTTGGAGCACTAACGTTACTGTTGTTACTGCTGGGGACTTCAAGGTGAAATTTGTCTGGCAACACCTTTCCGATGGCCGGTTTATGGTGAACGCTCTGTTGGAAAACATGACTTATACTCGCTGCTTGTCTTCCTAGAAAGGGATTATGGATCGTTGAATGAGCTTGGATCCCTAGCGTTGATCTGTTATTTGCCGAGCCATGTAACGGTAGTGATGCCATGCTTGCGAATCTGCTGACAGAACCGTGGCCAAACGCAAACGCTGAAGGAGAGGATGAGGAGGAGAGACTCATCTTGTAGTATTGTCCGCGTTTGGCTAAGGTGCGTTCGCGTTTATGAGCGTTTTGGTGGCCGCCTAGTGCTTGTGAGCTATAGAACTTTCTTTGACAGTAATTGCACGAAAATACTCTTGGATCTTCCATATGGTCTTGATGATTCTGATGATGATGAGAAGTCGATGGTGGGCTGATTTTGAAAGAATCGATGAGATTGAGCTCTGATGAAGTCGTACCACGTGGCAAAAGGGTCAAACCTAACTCGAGATCTTGATGACCTCGTTTTTTTATTTTCAACATTTCTTGCTCTCCTTTGATGGAAGGATCCATGTATATTTTGTGTATAGAGCCTATAGAGAGAATATATAGAGAAGCAGAGTAAAGTTTGGATATGGATGTGAAGTGATGTGGTCGTGGGAAGTGAAGTGTGAGTTCTATATATGGAATTGGAGGGACATGTGACCTTTTTAAAAAATTAAATGATGTTTAAAGAAAAAAGGACACTTTTGATGTGTGCAATCTGACCTAGAGCTACAGAACCCACACATGTAACCGTATAGTAGTGGACACTTGAATAAAAACTTAAAAGAGAGAGAAAAAACGAATGTTGTAGTTATCTGAATTATTGATTTATTTTGGGAACATGAATAATGAGTGTTCATGATTTCATGTTATACCTATTGTAATAAATGCTATAAGTAGCTCTATCTTAATCAAATGAGTTTGTCTTCGTTGCCACCTCGTTTTTCTTTTTTGTAATTCTCTAATCGTTTTTTCGTTATAAACCGTTTTCTTTAGAATTACAAAGATATATATATATATATACCGTATGTACGTACGTCGTTCCATTCATCTAGGGTTTAGGTGAGACGTTTGATTCAAAACCCCAAACGAAGAAGCTGTCTTTATTTGTTTAAGTGTTAGGTAAGTTAGCAATTTGGACAAGGATTATTAAGCCAATCAAATCTCCCCGACAATCACTTTCGTTTCAAACTTTTTTTTTAACCCATTCTCCCGTTTTCGGTTGAATGTCCAAAACTGAAAAACCATACACATCCATCTCACATAAAATTATCACTAATCATTGTTTGTGATTATAGATTCGTTCTCGTTAACTTACAAAACCAAACGAGGTGGTCGTATCCTGGTGGTAAAGGGTTCACAGCTGTGAGTACCGCCACCCGGGTTTGATTCTTGACTATAACGGATTTAACATCCCTTCCGTTGGGGCACTGGACCCTACTTGTAGGGATAGTCGGGAATGTGGCTGGCCGGACACCAGAGTTTTTAAAAAAAAAAAAAAAAAAAAAAAAACTTACAAAACCATACACCATTGGTATAAGTCAACTTAACTGTTAAATCGGTTCTTTTTCTGTAAAGTTGTATATGTGGTTTATCCCAACAAAATAAAGAGAAAGATGTATTTGTAGAAACATTTACGTTTTGTTTAGATCTATATGATTAGTTCTAACTGCCCGTAGTAATGTATGAATAAATTTAAAGTTTACGATTTGTAGACGTACGTAAACATAATGGTATGAGCGCGATTTATACTAATTACCGTTAAGTACAAGTGTACAACCTCACTTGATAATATAAAATGCATTTGAAATCTTATATCTGTGTTCTGCAATCTGTAAACAGTACGTCATAAATGGAATGTTGTGGTTTTGGACCGGCCAGTAATTAATATCATATTACGATTTCCTTGTTATTAAAAAACAGCATAGAATTGCGATCTTAATATATAGTACTAGCAAGACACTCAAGTCACGAACTGGTCATACCTGTTCAAGTAATAATACATCCGAATGTGATCTTATCACCAACATATGATTCCCCAAACATTTATTATTGAATTTTTTAAAATTGTAAACATCTGCTGGAAATTAGAAACCATCCAGCTTTACTTTCAAAAGTACATTTTTTTCCCCTGCTTTCATCGTAGTGACTTGTGAGGTGATGCATTTTGTTTTTATTTTTGCTTTGTCTAATCAATTTCGACAGTATATCTCCTCCTAGATTACCTTGTCGGTCCAACCTCCACACCAAAAATATATGGACCACCCTCTCCTTCTTTATCAACCAAAAAAAAAGGCAAAAAGAAAAAAGAACGTCCATGAATAATAGAAGTATAGTTTGTCTAAAGCTGCATGTAAATAGTAATCAAAGTTTCCCTCTTAATTGATTTGATTAATCAATCATAAACAACTTGGCCGTATACAATTTTTTTTTCTTCTACTGATTGACTTTTTTTTTTTTTTTTTTACATTTAACCACCACATCTACAAGTTACAAGCCCATCATAATCCCATTCCTGCTCTGATATCACGAAATAATGGGCTAAACTCATTCAAAATCAGTGATACCCATAAGCCCATATATATTGGGCTTAGTAGGCCTAGATTGTAAAGACAAGTTTGACCCGAACCGTAATTAGGTCTGGTGGCAAAGTTGTTAATAGACGAAAGGGAGTTAAATTGATAAACCCTAGAATCTCAAAAGGGTTCGTTCTCGGCCATTTGTTGTACCAAAGTACGATATCGCCGCCGTATAACTTGCAATTCCTTCAGCCGTCGTTTCAATTGCTTCGTCGCCACTGGTAATTCTTGTCTTAATTCTCCTGTTAAGCTTACTTGTTCTTCGTACTCCCCAAGCCTCACTTGTAGGGTTTAGCCCTATTTCTAGGAATCGATCAGAATTAGGTTATTACTTTTCATCTTCATAGTCGGTGTTAGTTCACTAAAGCTGTGCAATTTGGAGGCATAACGTCTTTGTTTCGGTGACCAAGTTTTGATTTTTTTGATTCGACTTGTAGAAAGAGAGAGAAGAGATAATAATGGCTGAAGAAGAAGTTAAGGTGGTGGCTGTAGAAGAAGCGAAGGTGATGGCTGTAGACGAAACTAAAGTGACGGCTGTAGAAGAACCTAAGGGGTTGGACTACATACCTGAGGTTATACTTAAGAAGAGGAAGAAGAGGGATGAGCTTGCCTTTATCAGGAAGAAGCAACTTGAGTTGGGAAGATTGAAGAAGCAAAAGAAAGTTGCTGATATCAAACGTCCTGAAGATTTTGTCTTAGAGTTCAGGGCTAAGGTATCTCTTTAATATCCATTGTTTTCTCATCTCTTTTGGTCCTTGCCCATTTATAAGTTCTGATTCTGCTTCTATAAGGCTTTTCTACATCTTTGAACTTGTTTTGTATTCCAATTGATTCATGTTTGTCTGAAATTAATTTTTTAACCAAATTAGAAGTTGTACACCTTTTAGGTTTTTGTTTCAACTAGGTCGCTTTGCAGTTAACTAATACCTGCATCTTAAAGGACTGACATTGCTTTATGCGGAGGTTGTAGTTTCCTGTAGAGTTTCTTAGACTGTATTTTTCTACTTGTTAGATGTGTTTACGAATTGTTTTTTGTTGTTGTGAATACTGCATCATTCTTTGGTATCTGACCGTTTCTTTTCTTTGTATATATGTCATATTTTTGCCTTTAGGAATTAGATCTTATCCGGATGAAGCAAAGGGTTAAGAGGCCAAAGGCATCTCCTCCACCGATAAATTCAAACCTCGTTTTCATCATACGCATACAAGGGTAATTGATATTTTCCACTGGTTTTATTTTTCCACTTCACTTGGTATTTTCTACTCTTTTTTTTATTTCTGCGAGTGTCCTCATCATCCCTCCCTCTTTCCTTTCTGGTGACCAGGAAGAACGATATGCACTCAAAGACCAAGAGGATTCTTAACAGTTTGCAATTAAGGAGCACTTTTACTGGTGTATTTGCCAGAGCAACTGACGGTTTGTTTCAAAAGCTTCTCAAAGTACAGCCTTACGTGACTTATGGGTACGTCAAGAAAAATCAAAATTTTCAGTAGTGGAACATTCCATTTTCTATGCTGTTGCTTGATTGATTCTTTTATGAGCTCTGACCAATGTTTTGCCATTCTTGAAGATACCCGAATGGTAAGAGCGTTAAGGACCTCATATTCAAAAAGGGATACACAATAATAGAAGGCAATCCCGTTCCTCTTACCGACAACAACATAATCGAACAGGTAAAATAGTAGTTTCTGATTCAGAGTACAGGAGAGCTTATTCCATGATAATAACCATGGTGTTCCTAATCATTCTAACTTGTGTTTACCGTAGGCTCTTGGAGAACACAAGATCTTTTGCATAGAAGATCTTGTGAATGAGATAGCAACGGTTGGTGATCATTTTAGAGAAGTTATGAGATTTTTGGGACCCTTGAAACTCAACAAACCCGAGGCTGATGTCTTGCACGGGCTCAAACAAGTTTTCAGCGATGGCGGAGATACTGGAAACCGCGAAGATAAGATTAATGATCTCATCAACAAAATGAATTAGAAGCAGTCAGCAGCGATCGATGGAATTTTGGGAGCTACTTGTTATATTTTCCTTTTAAAAAAATCTGTATGAGACCTAAAAAAACATCCCGTTGAGAAAACGATATTGCAATTTTGATTTATAAAGTAAAAGTATTCGCAAGTTCTTTTGGCTTCAGAGCTTATATTTATACACATATGATGCAAACGGAGTACAAGCAGCCAGCAGCAATTGATGGAATCGCGAGCTACTACTTTTATAATGTGAGGCTAAAAACTAACCACTTGGAAGAACGCTGCTTACTTCAATTGTGATTAGGAAAAAGAAAAAAAGGCATTCGCAACTTTATAATGATATCTCTGGCTTCAGAGATTATATTATACACATAGTGATGCAAACAGAGAAATATAGCGAATGGATTTGAAAGTTTTGTCTTTTATGGTCATCCATCATCTTCTGAAGCTCCTCTTCTCTTTGGGTGTTTCGTCTTCCTCTGGCAGCTTCACAATCGTGTATGTTCCTGCTCCGATTAACGCTCCAAGAATTGGGGCAGTAAGGTAAACCCAAATGCCTCTGTAATTGTTTGCTGCAATGGCTGGACCTAGTGTTCTTACAGGATTCATCGAAGCAGAAGTTGCAGGTCTGTTGATGATGATCAAATAAAAAAAAACATAATTATATATCTAAAGGAAACAAAACGAGAAATGGTGATTTTGGAGCCATCTAGCGAGAATTAAATTACCCAGCTATGAGTATGTTAAGCATAACCGTTGCTCCTACCGCTATTCCCGCCAACTCTCCCACCTGTAAGTTGTGGAATATTTTCAGATACAAACAAAGTGTTTCAAATATATTATATTTTTAATTAAATTTATTGCTGTGCATATTTACAGCTCTAGTGTCGGTGGCGACGGCAGTGACAACAAACATAAGGTTGAAGCTGATAATGAACTCCAAAGCGAAAGCTTGACTGAGAGCCACCGTGGGTACCGTCACGCCACCGCTCATTGTTGGTTCAAACACTGCTTTCAGTGCAAACGCCGCACACAACGACGCCATCACCTGCGCTCCGATATACACCGGCACCTAATTTTTTTACACATTGATTAAGACTGTTAGACACTAACAAGAAGACCATTCCATAAAGAAAGAATCACTTTGCATTTTCAGTGTTTATACATCTTGATCACTAACCCATATGTTAAATTTTAATTTGAAGGTGCATGTGCATGTCTATAAATTCATGTGGGTCTCAGCAACATTTATCCAAAAATGTATATAAAAATACTGACGTGTTTCCAAGGGAAGTGTTTAAGAGCAGCAAATGCAATGGTGACAGCCGGATTGAGATGTGCCCCGGAGATGTGACCAGTCGATAATATAACGATCATAACGGCCAGACCAGCCGAGCCGGCGCATCCTATAAGCGTCACCGCTCCATCTGTCTTCTGATTGACAATCGCCGTGGCTGTTCCGGCGAATATCAGGATCAATGTTCCAACAAACTCTGCTCCCAACTATACACATACTCATATATTGGTCAAAATGAATGAGTCTTTAGTTATGTGCTTATGTTAATGGAGGGGTAAAGCTTAATTGTAAAGAGGATGTGTTTGTGCACATAGCCATATATATATATATGTACGTACCTTACGGTAGAGGGAGACGTTAGGAGGAGGGAGAGCGCAAGAGACTGGAGGGAGTCTTCCATCTTCAAGAGCCCATTCATTGTCAACACTGAAACATTTGCAGCTTTTTAAAAGTGACTTTGGGGTGTATTTACCATTATGTCCATTCCTCTTCCCTTCGAAACCTCCAAAGAGCGGTGCTCCTGGAGTCCCCGGTGTTGTCGCCGGCGTTGAGGGCATGGATGGTATTTCCTCGTGGTCCATAGTGGAGAGAGAGATGGAGAGATAGGATCTTTGAGGATATGTATATGTTTTGTGATTGTTGTGTAGTAGAGAGATGAAGCGGATGTAGGGTATTTATAGGAGAAGATATAAGAGTTGACTTATAAGTGAAGGGAACCAAAAGAGATGATTAATTTATGGGTTGGAGTGAGTGAGTGGGTTGGTAATCCTCAATTTTAATTCATGAAGACTCTCTGTGCATAACATGAAATGTTGCTATCTTTATGAGAATGGGTCGTGTATATCATGTTTTTATACTTCTACTTACATGATACATGTATCGTAGTGTGCTAAAGAAGCTTTTTGGCATGAAGGAATCATTGTGGATCTCTTTCACTCTGAACATGCATTATTTGCTTAAATTGTTCTTCACCATGAGAATCGAATACTTGGGTGTTTGTGTGTGGCTGTGAGTTGTTAGCAAAGAGAATGATGATAAAAGCGATGGTTCCTGACCTATCATTGTCACAGTCGACTCTTTTTTCTTTTGTAATCTTTTTGGATTAACCTGTGATACATGCAAAAATAAAAATAAAAACAAAAAGATGAATAGTTTAGCCAGAAGAAAATATTAAAGAATATTGTGATGAAATAGCTGATTTGTTTTGTTATAACGTCCATACACGTATTAACAACAACTCTTTCACAGGTTATACGATGGTTTTAGGGTCAAACTACACATTTTACATCTCTCCCCTAAATTTCCATTAAGAGTCAAATTTGCAACTATGATATGAAATGCAATTAAGTTTTTTGTATTAATGTTACCATTGTGTAACTTATTCGGTTTCAACTCCAGTAAAATACATGTGTTGACAATATTTTTTTAAAAAAACTCAAATTAGTTGAGATTAATAACATACACCTTCATTCGGAAAAGAGGGTCGAAGAACTTGTTGATTGCAAAAGTAGCAATGAAAACATTCAAAACGTTTACTTATACTACTTTTAACAAACTAAATAAACGATCAGTTTAAGAAAATAATATTCTTCTATTGTACTCCATGAAAGTGAGGAAAGGCAAAAATATCTATTATTCATATTTCATTAAATTTAACGATGTTTACCATTTTGAGTAGTATGATAATTAAAATTTTTTGGATAAAACTAAATGATAGAACTACATATGGATAGAGTTAATAAACCCAACTAAATATGACTTTACGAATAAAAAAAAATTAAGGAATCTGTATGATAAACCTCAGATACAGGCTACAGCTGGATTTAAAACCTCTTATCTTATTTACTACGTACTAGTAAGAGATGGGTGGAAACAAGATCCAGTCTTACGCCAAATTAAAGATATAATTGAGATATATCGATCGGTATTCTTATAACTATTTTGTAATTCCTCTTTTTCTTTGATTTTTGAAAATTGATTCATTTAATATTTTCTTAAAGAATCTTTTAAGACCCGTCATTACCTTTTAAAATCAATGTTAAAATACTAATCAGGATACTAATCACACAGAGTTTGTCCTCAGCACGAGACTCACCAACGTATGAATTAGCTTTAGATTATTCTCCAAGGAATAAGGTTTTCTTTTAACACTTGTTTATTGCTAATCGAAAAGGTTTAATTAAAGTAAAAGAGATGACAGAAGAAGGCATCTTACAAACGAAAAACCAAACAACTCCATTAGAATGTAAATAAAAACTTCAGACAAAGAGTGTGAAGAAGAAGGAACCGATCAAGAAAACTCAGTTATGTGAAAAGTCTGCATACTAGTCTTGATATAAAACTGTGCCGCATACTCTGATGATTGTGAGGCGAATATGAAGGACCCATCTCAGGCCATACCGAACAACGTCGGAATGAAAGCGTTCTCCAAAGAATATGTTTGTAGACCCTTTATTCACATTTAAAGCGTATGCCTAAGTATACATTTTGTTTTTGTTGGAATTATGCCTTAATGTACATTACATAGTATTTGTAAAGATTTATAAAGTAAGCAAATGGGTGGTCTCGATTTGATTGAGAAAACTATATATGTACAACTATAAGTCTATGCATCCCAAGAATTTATACCCTATAGGACTACGATTACCATTTAAATTTCGTCCATTCCCTTAAAGCTATATCACATTGCATCATCGAATATTTATATGCGGTAACATTGAATAATTAGATATAGTCATATGATACATAAATAAATTAATTTTTAAAAAAATAAATGTGTGTTTGTCAATGGATGTGGTGATGTTTGATTGGATTGTTGGGAGAGGAGGAACAAATCAGGACCGTTCAAAGATGGTAAACCGACTGTTTGTTCTAAAGCCCGACGTCACATCGCAGGTTAAAAAGACCCATCTGATGGATTTTTAGATATAATAACTACGCGATGTTTGCATTTCAGATAGTCTAACCATATTCCCTAACTCTCTTACTCTCTTTTGTGGTAGTTCTGATTAATTAAACTACTTTGATATGCACAAGCCTTACTATTTATTCTACAATAGTATATACTTAATTAACGTGTGTGTGTGTGTCTGTTAATAATAACAACGTTAATGAAAATAAATGAGGACGAATTATTTTGTTTGCGTATAAAAGAATACCTGATTGCAAAAAAAACTGACATAATAAAATGGGAAAGAATTGATATGATTTTGAAGGGGATGTATCAAAGTGTAAAGGAGAGGAGTCTAAATAGAAATGTTGTAGGGTCGAGAAAATTTGTCAAAAGTCCGGTCCAAATAATTTTGTCCCTCACTAATCGTGGCTACCATGAATTGGTCAACTTTATTCCATATTTTCTTAATTATTGTTCTTAGTTTTCTGTTTCTTTCAAAAAATAATATAGCTGGCTCACTTCACTGTAGTCGTTGAGTCTTATTTTGTCTTCATTTCCCGTCTGTTTCTTAATTTTCTCAATTTGTTTGGTTAGCATAATTGACATGATGTTTAAAACTTTTAATTCAGCGTTTATGATGGAACTCGTCTCTTTCCAATAATATTTATCTGTATAGTATAGATATATGTATTATTTATATGGATACACACATATCTTTGTAGTGTACTCCAATTATTTGAAACACCGTATACTGTATGAAATGTGTGGCCGGTCCAAATTATTTGAAAACGGGATATTGGTATAATGTATCATACTTAATGAAAACTTAGAAAGAGAGACTTTTCTAAGTTTCTTAAATCGGACAAAACAAAAGAAAAGTTATATACAACTCATAAGGATTGAAACTCGTCCCAATATTGTTATTTGAGCCACGCAATTAAAGCAAGCGTGATAATAGTGGTGTCAAAGAAAAAATGTGATGCCATTATTGTTTTGATTGTTGGATAGGAAAATTAATAATGATTGTTATTGTTCCAATTAAACTCTTCCCTGCATTACTCATTTTCGGAAACTTTGTTATCAACGATCACTGATGCCAATAAAAAATGCAGAATTTAAATCCCTAATTGGTGTAAGCTGTTATACTAATATTATGGCTATGAATAAGTGATATAAAAATTGTGTGGTAACGTATTTGGAAGCGGTGGAAAAGATGACAGTACATTTAATAGAAGCAAATAAAGAAAAAAAAAACCACAAATGATCCGCTTGAAATCCCTCTTCTGAACCTTCTCGACCCGTTGATGGTGGTCATGGTGAATCAACATAGACGACTACTGCAGGTTCGTCAGAAAAGAAAACTGACAGCGGTCCCTCTTCAAAGCTTAGAGATGTGTAAACACAACGCATAAGAATCGTTTTATTTACGCAAATTCTCTTCTCATCTAGTCATCCACAACTTCCTACACCATAACCCATGCGTAACCGATCACCAGAATCAAGACATGTAAATCGGGACAGAGAGACCGAGAGAGAACTGATAGTTGACCGATAGAAGAAAGCCCATTATTTCACATATTTGCTAGGCCCAATACACTAGTTCAGTTATTTCATAGGCCCATTATTTCACATATTTACTAGGCCCAATAAACTAATTCGGTTATTTTTAGGCCCAATACACTACTTAGGTTACGTGTAGTCACTGGTCTCATTCCTTTGACCGAACCATAATCCCAAGTCCGGTCTTATCACTGATCCACACTCATCTCAAACCGGCGTTTGGAAACGCTTCGCAGAGAACGCAGTAGTAAGGAACAAACTCGAGAAGGTTGAATCTAGTGTTGCTACTAACTAGAATGAGACTGACGAGAAACTGAAGAACAATCTTGATTTCGTGAAGACCTTTATTTCACTGAATCACCAACAAAAAAAAGAGGAAGAATTTTGGGTAATCTACGCCAGAAATTACAGTTAGGACTTTTATTGAATCGCAAATGATGACGATGGCGTCAAAGCCCATTAGTATAGTCAAAGGCAGTGACTTTGGATTAGATCGTTTTTCGCCGACCTGAGGTTTAAAGTTTTATCTATCATTTGTTATTTATCTAAACTCAGAGAAGACGATGAAATTGGCGTCGAGCTTGTTCCCCAATCAATGGCGTCTCTTAGCGTCACCACAGCTTTATCTACAAGCTTTCATTTTTACGACAGGTACTTGCTTAATCTCTTTCTACAAAGGTTTCGTTTTTCCTCCTCCTCTTACCTCTCTATCTCTCTCTCTCTTACTCTTGTTCAGCCTCCACCACAAAGTCTCCCACTTTCTGGTCTCCAACCTTGCGTCAGTGTCGGAATCTTCAGACGGCTGTTTCTCCTGTCGTCACTTCAAGCTACTTGCCCACTTCTTACATCACTCAGAAGCAGATTGAAGTCCCTACCTCCTCTGTAAATTTCTCCCCTTTGGACTCTAGACAATCTTCTTTGAATACAAGTGTCGAGCTTTGGGTTTCAATTTTTGTGGGGGAAAGTCTTGACTTAGCCTAAACGAATTTGGGTTTGGTTTTTGCAGGAAAGACTACCACCACCATTACAGGAAAGTTTGGGTGCTTTTCAAAAACTCCCCATGGTGATGCCATCGAATGATTTGTATTGTTCTGCACTAAGGAAGTCCAAAAGAGTCCAACCTACAAAAGGTAATTGATTTTTGTTTTTTTGGTTCACACATTCACTCCTTCACACTCTTTAGAGCTGAGCCTGTGTTCATTTTGGTCTCACTCAGGCATTGCTAATATTGCAAAGCGAGAAAGAAATAGAGGTGCTAAGCAGCTTGATGCATTCATGAAAGTAAGTTCATTGCACCCTTCCCTGTGTTCGTTTGAAATTCTGAAATGATTCTTGTCTTACCCAATCAGAAATTGCTTTTGTTTAAGGAACTGGCTCTACCTTTGAAAGGTTACATGGAAAGTTTTCCAAGGAGGAGACTCTTGCATCCATATGAGCGGTCTCTTATTGAGTTGACACTAGGTGATGGAAAGTACGAGGAGGTATCTATCATACATACCTTCTAAGTCATTCACTCGCATTACCCTGCAACTGATTCTAGCATTGGTATATAAATTAAAGTTTTTCTTAGGTGTTAGGAAAAGTTGATGCTCTGAGGAAAAAGGTGTTATCTGTTGGAAAGGAACATGCTTCTCTCTGTGCTAAGGTCAGACCCCTCAATTCTGTCAAAAGATATTGTGTTTTCATTTAAGTTGTGATTGGTACAGCAACACTAAAGGCGTTACAAGCTTCTTAAGAAGCCCATTGTTCCATCTTATTCTATCATATATCACTTTAGGAAAAGTAAAATGAGATCTTTTGCTTCCTTTTTTTCTTCTTTTGTTTGCAGGCTTTGTCAAAGCGAGAAGCGGAGGATCGGTTGAACGAAGGTGTGGAGAAGCTTGAATTGGTTTTCCAGCAAGAAGGAAGAGCTGTTGATGATTTGTTAAGCATAGCAAAGGTTTGTTACTATGAATCATTTGGTTTTCTCTTCCAATGGTTTAACACCCATTTGGCTTAATCATCAGAATTGTATGAAGAGAGTTAAGCATTTTGCAGGTTTTGAGAGCTATGCCAGTTGTCGATTTGGAAATGCCAACTCTTTGCCTTGTGGGTGCACCGAACGTTGGGAAGTCATCTTTGGTTCGCATTCTTTCAACAGGGAAGCCTGAGGTTTGCCTTATATCCCAATCTTCAAATATATATATATTTTGATAATAACTTGCATTTTCTATTCCTTATATGATTTATTGGGTTGTCAGATTTGCAATTATCCTTTCACCACCAGAGGAATTCTGATGGGCCACGTCATTTTGAACTACCAACGATTTCAGGTAATGTTACTTGCTTTGTTTCTTCTAATCACATTCCTCATGATTTGGATTGTTAATTATCTAGAAACGTATTGCAGGTGACAGACACCCCTGGGCTTCTCAGGAGATGTGATGGTAAAGTCTAGTTGGTACAACTTCTCTTGTGGATGCATGATTTTATGATATTTGATCAAGTTTTGATTGTTTTTTTTCTTTTTTTTTTTTGGGGTCGATACAGAGGATAGGAATAATCTAGAGAAGCTAACTCTTGCTGTACTCACTCATCTTCCAACCGCGGTTCTATATGTTCATGATCTAACTGGAGAATGTGGGACTTCTCCTTCTGATCAGGTAAACAAATTCTTATGATTTCAGTGTGTAAGATGTACCAAGGCAGCACAAGAATGCATAAACGTTAATCATTATTTTATTTAAATGATCTGAATAAGACAAAACATGTGTGTGGGCCAAATAATTGGGTCTGATACTTGCTGATTCAGTTACGTGTTTGTGTTGAGGGCATTGCAGTTTCGGATTTATAAAGAAATAAAAGAAAGGTTTAAGGATTACCTGTGGATTGATGTTGTGTCCAAATGCGATTTGCTGGGAGGCTCTCCGGTGATCTATGCCAAGGAAGATAGAAGCAGCGATGAAGCGGAAATCATTAAGTACAGGGAGACAGGACCTGACGAATCAATTCATGTCTCAGTGAAAACAGAACAAGGTCTCAGTGAGGTATGAAAAACCTGACCAGATATATTTTATGTCCTTAACTAAAAAAGAAGCAAGAGTGTGTTTTTGAGTACTCTGTTTCTTTACATGGCTCGCAGTTAAAGAGCAAAGTGAAGGAAGTACTGAGTAGTGAAATGGAGAAGATCAAAAGTGGAGTGAGCGTTGAACCAAGTGTTGCTAGTTCTTAGATATCTAGAGATTTTGCCTTTTACCAAAACCCATTTTAAGCTTTTCTCATTGTGTCCTTTGTTTTTATCATTCTTAAATAGGATTAAAACGTTAATGCAGTATCTATCAAAAAGATAAATCGTTGATAAATGTTTATATGCATGTAACTCATTTTTCACTATAAAAACAATAATAATAATAACTGCTATTGAAGGAAATTGAGAGGCTAAATTAAATTAAAAGTAAGTTGTTACAACAAGTGTTTCTCTCTGCTGCATCTTCTAAACTCTTTAGAGGTAAATCTCAAGTCCCTTTCTGCATCTCTCTGCTGAACTTTAAGGTGTTCGATAGCTTACAGTTACACTCATGTTAGTCATTTGGACGAGCCTACAAAAAGAGAACGCGTATTTGACCAAACTGATTTTATTGCAATGGTAAAGTCCTCAAACAAAAAATCTACAAACCCACAGAGACTAATAATTACATATCATAATGCATCATATGAACGAGACAAGGCATTAGAATGGCTTACTTGGTTATGTAAGTAAGTTGAGTGGTTTACTTATTTGATGATATACATAATACATTAGTCAAAAGGAATCAGCTACGTGTAATTCGAGTTATTTACTAAATTGGGCAGATGAAAATCGTTTAACTTAACAAACTAACCTTATACGATTTAGCGAGTAGCTCATCTCGGGAACGAGTCACCACACGCTCACGCATTGCCATTTTGAGTTAAAGTTATTACGTAATATGCTTGGTTAGTTGGATCTAATTGATACACCCTAATTGAGACGGACAATAAATATTCGGTATCATCTTCATTTCTAAATAAGAAACAAAAGGTGCAAAAGCATATGAGGTTTCGTAGCACCAGAAGGTCCAGAATGTTGTTTTTATATTAGTTGCAATTAAATTTGTAATGTTCAAGTGGTTGGGTGACGTAAAGCATTTGGTGAACTGAAATTCATTTACTAATGATCCAAAATCGTTTTAGATTCATTACATCCTCATATTGGTCATCTGCTTACATTTGCAAAATCAGGAAATAAAGAGGCATCGATTACGTAACATGCTTTGCTTAGTCCAAGTTAAGGACTGTTTTTCTCAAATAAAAAGAGAGAAAAGCTAAGGACATTGTCGTGAAGGGGGTTTTAGTGCGTTGAATGATGTTTTTCTAATGGGTTTGATGACTTATATATAATAATGAATAAAACATTGGACAGACAAAAAATTTAGGTTGTTAAAAATGATCGCAATTGCAAGTTTCTCAGTTTTGTGTAACTTCAGTGACTTAATTAAAATATATCATAATATTCACTAGTCAAAACCATTTTTAAAAGTCGTCACATCAATTACGTTAAATATGCGCTGGACAATCATATATACTCTCCCATGTATATTACCACATTAATTCATTGAGTGGGGAGAGCAAGAAATTCAAATGCCGAAAGCTTTAGGACAGATTTAGAAAGTAGATAGAGTTACGTTTTGGAATAAGAAGTCTATTTGGAAAAATGATGTGAACGTTTTCACCTATAAATATGTATGATCATGAGAGCTTAATACACTATTAGCCAGATCAAATAGCAAAAACAGGTTTAAGTAACAACTTTACTTTCTCTCTCTGTTTTTCTCCCCTGCGTCTTGGTTCCCAAGCAACAATAATTTAGAGGTGCCTTTTTCTTGTAGAGTTCTAAAGAGGGGATCTATCTTTCACGACTCGCTCTCTGCACGACGTAGTTCTCCCTTTCCCGTGTCACGTAAGTATTAGGGTTTCGTCTTCATTTGTTTCCGTCATAAATTTTCCATATGGGTCGATTGTGTGGGTTTCCCCTGAAAGTTCTTAAACATTGGTTGTTATGTTCTTTATACCCGTGATCTGCTGTTTTTAGTTGATCCATTACCCCAATGTAGGTAGCTTCGCAAGGGTCTCTGTTCGTGAAGCTTTGATTATTCATTTGGGCTTTGTGTTATACATCTTTAAGATTACTCTATGGACAAAAGTGCTTCTTGAGTTTACCATCTAGATTTTCTTGGGGTGTGTATGGCCAATGATTTGACTTCTTTTTTTGTTTTTGTTTTAAAGTGTTGGAAATAAGCAACGATAAACTAATCTTCATGTGATTGTGCTAGAGAGATCATAATTCCCTACAGAACCTGTTTCATTAATCTGTTCTTTGTCTAACTATCTCCTAAAATCCGGTGAGACTTTTTGTTTGCTTTGATAATTTAAGTTGAACTTCAAGTGGTTTGATAGGAAACACTCATGACTCATGTAAACTACCAATGCTAATATTCTCTCTGTTTCCGGCATAAACATTCCTCACGAACGTCTCATTTCTGATTTTCTAATCGCTTAAAAGCCTGTGTCTTTACTTAACACTGTTGGCTTACCTTTTTCAGGCACCAAAAAAAACAACAAGAAGAAGATGGATTCTGTTCATGAATTGCAGGGGAAGATCAGTGATTATGAAAGGAATATATTCCATTACAAACGCAAGATTATGCGTCTTGAGCATGATCTTTTTGAGAGGGATCAAGAGATCATACGTGCAAAGTTCACGATATTGCAGGTACGTATATCTTTTAAAGATAATCATTCCGATAACTAACTGTGAAACTTATATACTACGGCAACATCATGTTTTCACTTTTTTCCTTTTAACATTTTTAGGGTCTGCCAGAACTCAATACTCCACAGAAGGATCCATTGGTTGACATAAAAAGAGTCCCGGGATACCTAGATCCAAAGATGTTTGAAAGAGCGTGTCTCAAAGCGTGCCTCAACAACCCATGTGATGATCGTAGTGAAGAAGCAAGGAGAAAAGACAAAGCAATAGTTGAGGCCGAAATTCTGTGCAATGAGTGGAGAAGCAAGACCAGCAGTGGAGTTTGGGAGCTTTACATTACGGGTCCGGAACAGGGAGAAGGCGAAGACGACTTGATACAAGTGGAGGTGCCGGATCTTTTGGAGCTCAAAGACAAATATGGTGAGGAGCTCTACAATGCTATTAAGATCGCATGGACTGAGTCACAAGAACGTATAAGAACAGGGGTGCCCTTGAAGGCTTGGAATTATGAAGCTGGAAGGGAGCAGACATTGACAGAACTACTTGTTCCACTTCGCGAGCAGATCGAATTCATCATTATGAACCAGTGAAGGGATCGAAAGAATATATGAAAAAACTATGGGATATATAAATATACCAATAATGACTCTTGTTTAGTTTCCAACAGAGATTGGTTTATAGGCTAACTAACCTAATGCGGTTTAATTGGAATTCTTAACAGACCTCCATCTTCTTCTTTTTTTTCTTTGGTCAGATATGTTTAGACCCCTTTTATTTTCTGGATTTAACAATTCTCCTTTAGATCGTTAAATATATAAATAATTCTTAGCAGTGGTTAATAGTTTTCGATAGTTTATGTAAAAGCTTCTCTAGATACCTGGGTGTTAGCATTTAAACTAAGCAGACTGAGTTTGCTAATACCATGCTGCATGCAAACCTCGTTATGTTGATTGATTAAAAAGCATTTGTTATCTAGATGAAGAATAGCGTAAGAAATATGAACAAATCCGTTTGTCGTTTAAAAAACAAGAGCAGCTGATTGTCTTGGGCCTACAAACAATACGTGGAAAGGTTTTTGTAAGAGAGTTGCCTTGGTTGGGCCTACAGCCCTTGCTTACACTCTCGGGATTAGAAAAAAAGGCGTGTGTGCTACTAATTACTAAATGCTAATCAATGTTTCATATAATTCGAAATTTTTATACTATAAGAGTATTTAATGAGAAACATATATATTATGAATGAAATGAGAGGCTACTAATCGTAATCGAGTGACCGATAAAGCACATAATTGTACGGGTGTTTGTTCCCCCCACCCTCCCTAATAGAATAGCTAGTCACTCTCATCACATTTCATTTGCTCTCTCAGGTCGCCGCGATCCTCGTAAGCTTTTTAGGGTATCGTCTCGATTCTTACAAATTTAAACTTGTCCGATTTATTGTCTTACTATCTTACTCTCGTGTTTTATTTGGCTTTGATTTCTTCAGTATTTTCACCATTCTTGGACAAAAGTGTGCTCCTTTTTAAGGTAATGTCTCTCTCGGCTCTCTCATATTTTATAGTCAGTAGGGTTTGATTCTCTCGATCTGGTGTTCCTGTTTGTTCTCACTCCACTTGAAATTTGTTCAGCTTCTCTGCTCTTTTGCTCTGAAATGTTGGGAATAAGCTTAGATTAAAAAAAAGAAGTTTTTTTAAGTATTTTTGTTCATGTGAGTGCACATTGCAGAGCCTTCCTGTTATTGAGAGATTCATCATCAAACCATCTTGATTTTTCCTCCAATTTCTCCCCTTTCTTCTTCCATCTCTAATTTCTGGGTGTTTCCCAATTTCCACTTGTCTTTCCACCTGAAAATGTTCATGCTTTCTTCTCCGATTTCAAAAGCTAGATATTTTACTATTTCGACAAGATGAGTTGGATTTCGATTGTCTGCGTTTTATATTCCTTTGTTTGAGTTGAAATTTCCTATCTTTTTGGTATGTCTATGGGTTAATTCCTTTTCCTTTAACTTTTTTCTTCTTGTTAGTGTCCTATACCTTCTCTCTTTTTGCTAGCTCTTGCTTGTTTAGGTGATAGTTATTTCCAATGTCTTGTTAAGATCCAAACGTTGCATGTTGATAGCTTCCACGTGAGTCTTGGGATTAGCTTTGTTGAGTATACTCACATTCACGTTCGTTTGCTTTTTTTGTGTGTGTGTAGAATCCATCTCTTGTTGTGCACTCATGTAAGCTCTGTGTTACAGGCCCCCCTACTAAGGATGGATTACAGTACTGATGAAGAGTCAGAGGTCAGTGAATCTGAGATTGATGAGTATTCTGAAAAACCTTACAATCAACTCAAGAACGGGGACTTCAAGGTTAAGGTGAAGGATGACACATTCAAGTGCCCTTTTTGCTCTGGGAAGAAGAAGCAACATTACAAGTACAAGGAGCTTCTTGCTCATGCCTCTGGTGTTGCCAAAGGCTCTTCCAGTAGAAATGCTAAACAGAAAGCAAACCACTTCGCCTTGGCAAAGTACCTCAAGAACGAGCTTGCTGGTGATGCTGAACCCCCACGCCTACAACTTACCGTGTACTCGGCGAACCGGCCTCAAGCAGTTGCGAATGACATTTATGTCTGGCCTTGGATGGGGATTGTCATCAGCCCTCTGAGAAGAAATGATGACAAGGATTTGCTCCTTGATTCAGCTTACTGGTTGAAGAATCTCGCCAGATTCAATCCTCTCGAGGTGAAAACCCTTTGGGTTGAGCAGGATTCGGTAGTTGCCGTCATACCTAAGTTCAACAGTGATATGAGTGGGTTCAAGAGTGTCACAGAGCTTGAGAAGGTATATGCGGTTAAGCGTTGCGGCAAAAAGGACTGGAGTGATAAAACAGGAGACTGGAGCTCCAAGGATTATGGTTGGTGCGCACGTGCAGATGACTACAACGCTCAAGGGCCCATAGCCGAGTACCTGTCAACAGTAGGAAAGCTGAGAAGTTTCTCTGATATTTCCAAGGAGGAAATGCAGAATACGAATATTGTTGTGGACGATCTAGCAAATAAAATTGCTATGACGAATGAGGATCTGAGCCAGGTCCTATACAAGTACAACGAGAAGACAATCTCTCTGCACAGGGTCCTCAAAGAGAAAGACACGCTGGACCGAGCTTATAAAGAAGGTATATACTGAAATTTGATTGCTTATGTTCCACCTCGGCTGCATCCGAGTTTAGGTTTTTGACTCTTGTTTCTGTACATTTTTATCCAGAAACAAAAAAGATGCAGGCGTTTTCCCGGCGCAACATTGACAGGATCTTAAAAGAAAAAGATATGCTGACCAAGAAACTGGAGATTAAGATGAAGGATCTGGAGAATTGGTCCAAAAAATTGGACAAGAAGGAAGCATTAACTGAACTGGAGAGACAAAAGCTTGATGAAGACAAGAAGAAGGTAAATAGTTAGTCATTTTAGTTTACTTATGTATTTGTGTTTTCTAGTCTACTGACGATCTTTTTGTTTTCTCATGTTATGACAGAATGATGCCATGAACTCATCTCTCCAGTTAGCTTCATTAGAGCAGAAAAAGACGGATGATCGTGTGTTGACACTTGTGGAAGAGCATAAGGTATGTTTTCGATACATGGCTCTATCTGTACATTCAAGTTCTCCGGGAAGAAAAAAATGTCTCGTTTGTGTTTAAAGTTTTATCATAAATGAACTTAGAGGAAGAAACAGGAGACTTTGAACAAGATCCTTCAGCTTGAGAAGGAGTTAGACAACAAGCAGAAACTTCAAATGGATATTCAAGAGCTGAAAGGAAAACTACAAGTCATGAAGCATGAAGATGAAGATGACGAGGACGTTAAGAAGAAAATGAAAAAGATGAATGAAGAGCTGGAAGAGAAGTCTTCTGAGTTACAAGATCTTGAGGATACTAACTCGGCACTCATGATAAAAGAACGCCAAAGCAATGACGAAATACAAGAAGCACGTGAAGAATTGATTACGGTAAATCTTTTAAATGCTTCCATGTCCTTGGTTGCTGGTACATTATCTGCTAGTGATTTCCCAATCCTTTTATGTTTCTATCAAACAGCATCACAGATACTCACCATGATATATAGTCCAGAATCTGTAAATAGTTCCAGTGGCCATTGTGGGACCTGAGTTGTGGGTGGTTAATTGTTTGTATGTAAATCTGGACTTTTCAGGGATTGAGAGAAATGTTGAGTGATCGAACCACCATCAGAATAAAGCGGATGGGAGAACTTGATGAAAAGCCCTTCATGATAGCATGCAAGCAAAGATTCACTGGCGAAGAAGCTGAGGTGCAGTATGCCATCCTTTGCTCGAAATGGCAGGAAAACCTCAAGGATTCAGGATGGTACCCATTCAAACGCGTGGGGACTGAAGACAAAATGAAGGTTAATTATGTCTCATGTTCCATATAGATTATTTTCCACGGTCTGTCTGTCCCATTTAATGATTCTTTATTCTGGTGAAGTAGTAGTAATGGTGTTGTTATATGGATATACGGTGCAGGAAGTGGTGAATGAAGAAGATGAGCAACTAAGGAGCCTGAGAGAAGAGTGGGGAGAAGATGTGTTGGGCGCAGTTAAGACAGCACTGGAGGAGCTGAATGAGTTTAATCCAAGTGGCCGGTACTCAGTCCCGGTACTGTGGAATTTTAAAGAACAAAGAATAGCCACACTGAAAGAAGTGATCGAGTACATGACGCAGCAGATCAAACTTGTCAAAAATCTCAAACGTAAACGAATGTGCTAGGTAAATCACCATTCTAGTTCCTTAGTTTGCAGCATTGTCTCCTCCGTTGAAGACATAAGTTTGCTTGTGCCGTAACTTGGCAAATGAATCGCGCTGGGTTAATGATATAAATTGGGGTCTCTAACTGGCTGGATTTCCAACTGGTTTGCTCTTTGGTCTAATTTTTCTTGTTTTGAACTTATTAGCATTGCATCAGAGTGGGATAATGAAATCAATTTATCGGGTTCTTGTGTTGCAGGAAGCAGATGCTGGAGGAAGAAAATAAATGTGGTCCTTGGTTTTAAGCTTTAACCGTTTTAGTAGGATATTGATAATTTAGGACACATCTATGCCAAGGTTTTTGTGAGTTTCAGTGAAACGCTGACTTTTGTTTCTGTGTGTATAACCACGGTTTGTTTGCACAAAAAAAAAAGAAAATAAAAAAACCACGGTTTATAAAATCCAAGCGGTTTAATTTAATGATTTCCTATTAATATTTGCTATTTTTCTTGTTCTTTGAGTCACTGAATTTTGGTAATATTATTATTTTAGCAATAATGAAAGTAGTAAACAAAATTGTGAGAACAAAAATAAAAGGGAGCGATCCTAATAAGAAGACAGACAGAAACAACAAAACTTGTGGAGAAACAAAAAGAAATCGATTCAGAAGAGCAGAAAATCAATTAAATAAAAAAAAGTAAAAAAAAAAAGAAAATATAAAAGAAAGAAAAAAATGAAGAGAAGATAAAATAGAATTTAATAATATCACTAGTTCTTCTCCTTCCATTTCCCTTTCGATAAACCACCACATCCTCCTCAAACCCTAGCGACGACCAATCGCCGCCTTCTCTTTCCGTCTACTTGGACTTTGATTTCCAGGTTCGATTCACCGCTTTTGTTATCATTTGTTTTCCAGATTCGTTGAAACTGAATGATTATTTAATATGTTTCATTGCGTTTTTGGAATGAATCGCAGATTGGATGAAACCGGATCGGGTCTAGGTGTTAGATCCGTTCTAGGTTTTATTTAGATTTGGCAGCCAGATTGGTCAAACCAGATGCTCCCGAGATTGGTAACAGATAGACATGTCTCTGTTTCTGAAAGACGATTCGATTCAAATCCGCGAAGTGTGGAACGATAACCTGCAGGAGGAGATGGATCTGATCCGCGAGGTCGTCGACGATTTCCCTTACGTGGCCATGGACACGGAGTTCCCTGGAATCGTCGTCCGTCCTGTCGGAACCTTCAAATCCAACGCTGATTATCACTACGAAACCTTGAAGATGAACGTGAACATCCTCAACATCATCCAGCTCGGCCTCACCTTCTCCAACGAACAAGGCAACCTCCCCACCTGTGGCACCGACAAGTACTGCATCTGGCAGTTCAACTTCCGCGAGTTCGACCTCGACTCCGACATCTTCGCCCTCGACTCCATCGACCTTCTTAAGCAATCAGGCATCGACTTCGCTAAAAACACTCAGGATGGCATCGACTCCAAGCGCTTCGCTGAGCTCCTCATGTCCTCCGGGATCGTCCTCAACGAGAACGTGCACTGGGTCACCTTCCACAGCGGCTACGACTTTGGCTACTTGCTCAAGCTCCTCACTTGCCAGAACCTCCCCGATTCCCAGACCAGCTTCTTCGAGCTCATCAACGTTTATTTCCCGACCGTCTACGACATCAAACACCTCATGAAGTTCTGCAACAGCCTTCACGGCGGTCTCAACAAGCTGGCCGAGTTGCTCGAGGTGGAGAGAGTCGGGATCTGTCACCAAGCTGGTTCCGATAGTTTACTCACCTCTTGTACTTTCAGAAAGCTCAAGGAGAATTTCTTCGTTGGCCCTTTGCAGAAATATGCTGGTGTTTTGTATGGATTAGGTGTTGAAAATGGTCAGGTTGCTCTCTAAAAAAAATGAAGAAAAAATTCAAATAAAAATTCCTTAAAACTATCTCTCTCTCTCGTTTATTTTTCGTTACACGAGTTTTTTATTTTTTGGAATATAGCGGTCTGCAAATACATGATCACAGTATCGTATATGAACGAACTCACGATTATCTGAACATGAACTCCTTTGTGTCTGAAAACAAAATGACTCAAACCCTGTTTTTCTTTTACAAGACTGAAGAAAAGAATCTGAACTGGAAATGTCTTTGGTAGGTTCTGTCTGAATAATGATTGGGCATAACTTAAGGCCCATTAGTTGATATTACTTAGGCCCAATAAGTTGTAATCAAGTGACTAATGATATGGTTTTTATTTGCTAGTTGTGAATCTGATGATTTGGTTTTGGATACAGCGTTCTAGGCTTTTATTTATTTCTTAAATTGAAATGTTATTGTCGTTAGCAATTGAAAGCCTTGACGATTTGACTAGTTTCCGAAATTTACTATCGTTACGGTCAAGATCATCATATACGCATTTGTCAATTCATCTCTCTGTTGTTCTATTGGTCTTGTTTCCGAAATTTGTTAGTAATTGGTCTTCTGGTGTATAAGTAGTCCTGGGAATTTGGTTTACAACCCGTGGGTCCCGCCTCGTTAGATCCGTTGTGAGGCGGGTGTGAGTCAATTTTTTTAATGCGGATCGGTATTTTTTAAAGTGGAACGAGTACGGGTTGGAATATTTTAAACCGCAGGTTTGCGGGTACCCGNGGGTTCCCGTAAATTTTTTTTTTTTTTTTTTTTTTATTAATTATAAATATTTATCTTAATTTTCAATAAAAATATAGATGTTAATTAGTTATTTTTATTTTATTTTATAAAAATACGTATTTATTTTTAATAATATTTAATATATAATTTTTAAATCGAAATTTTAATTAAAAAAATAAATAAAATTAAAATTTTTAATTATTTATTAAAATATTTGCGGGTCCCACGGATTATGTACATTTTAGGCGAGGCGGATGCGGATAAAATATTTTTCTTCTTAGAATTTTGCGGGGCGAATTTGATTGGTTAAAAATATTTTGGATCCGCCGCGGAGCGGATCAAGCAGGGCGAGTTTGACCCGCAACCCAACTCTATGTATAAGTCATGTTCTTGATTCACGAACTCACAATGCAAAATGTTCCTTTACAATCTTGTTCAACTCACACCACTAGATAAAAGTTCATGTTTCTTGAAACTGTCTTTGACCTATAAAAAGGTCCACTCTTAGATGCTTGCAGATAGCTTGTTAAGTTCGTCTTGTGATGTTATTTTTCGTTCTCGTCTTAAAGTAGTGACTTATATATGTAGTGACTGACAGCTCTGCAAGATCGACTACGAAAGGCAATGCTATAAAAGTGGTTGGATGTTTTCGTCTTGTAATTAAGGTAAAGAGTCCTTACCCTCAAATCTCCATAACTTGGAACAGACTCAAATTGTGTGTCTGATCATCAAACTTGTGTGGTTTCTGTAAATGAATGAGGACGCTTTTGCTTGTTGCAGGATTACGGAGAGGAGACGAGTGCTCTAAACATCTTCAAGAAGCAATCTCATTTAAAAAAGAACATGACAAAGTACTTCAATGTCAAATGCAAGAATAAAGGATTGCTCTATTTTCCCTTCTTGTGTGACTCTTCTTGTTTAGAGGATTGCTCTTGGAATTGTCCTGGAACCATAAATTTGGATGTTGTTGTTGGACCCATCAAACCCAACTTCGCTCACGTTTTCTTGTCTTGGCCAACATTTGGCTTCTCTCTGTAAAGATTCATCAAATCGATAGTTGCTTATATGGGAGATTTATAGACAAAGCCGGTAACAAGTAATCAACTATATCTTATCAAACACCAAAGAGTAAGAAGGCGGGAACATGTCTACTAAGTTTGTGCTAAAAAGAAAGTGGAATTAATTTTTTTTTTGGTAAATCAAATTACATTCACCAGAAGTTTAAAATCAGAATTTGAAATTTGTAGTGTAAATCTCTACTTGGTTCTTCTCGATTTTCAATTTTTAATCTTTTCCCCGTTTTCAACGAAAAAAAGAAAAGTACCACTTTATTCTGCCGAATCTATGCTTAGGTCTATAAATAAAAACAAAGAAGCAATTATGGAAACAAATACTGTGATTCAACATAATCTAGATGTTCATTGGAAAAATAGAAAAAAATAAAAGAAATCGATTAGGAGTTGCATTAATATAAATTTTGTAATTAGTTAGGAGTATATATATAAGTTGTGTTGCATGTTTAGCACACCGCAATAAGTCCTTTTACCCTCCTTCGAAAGCTCTCTCTCCTTTTATTGCTCTGACCCTTTGGATTCCAAGCGTTGCGTCGATTACTGCTGCAAACAGAGCTTCATGTTGTTTTTTGGTTTTCTAGGGTTTTGAAGTTTGAGAATTTCTGGGGGGAAGAAGAAGAAGAAATGGCTTCTATTGTTGGATTGAACGATCTTTCGGAAGCACTCATCCGGACTGGAAATACTCTTCTTGGCCCTCATTCCTCAACCGACGAGCTTCTCACTCTTCTCGATGTACGCTTTCCTCTACTCTATCAAATTCCTGCCTTTTGTTCCTCTGCAATTCCTTCTTTGTTAGGTTTGGATTCACGAAATGCGATTAGGGTTTCTCTTTCTTGCCGATAAGGAAATCTTGATTCTTGATTTTAGCTCATTGTTTGGTGAAAGCTTGGTGCTTTTTGGTGAATTCGCTGCCTTTCTCTGGGTATTGTTGTTGATTTGGTTGAATCTCTAATTTCAATTTTCTCCTGCGTTAGGAAACTGAGTCTCTGCTTAGAAATGTGGAGCAAGATCAACCCTTGTCAATGCAAAACGCCCTAATTCCCTCCAAGAATGCTTTGGTATCAAGTGACCTCTTGAGCCATCCTGATTCTGATGTTAGGGTTTCAGTTGTGTCCTGCTTAACCGAAATCGTGAGGATAACTGCTCCTGAAGCCCCTTACAGTGATGATCAAATGAAGGTAAACTAAACAAATCAAAGTCCAGTAACACTCATCTTCATCTCTCTCTCTCTGTAATTGGTCTGTTGAAATCTGCTTCTTTTGTATCACAGGAAATCTTCAGGTTGACGATAGAAGCCTTTGAGAAATTAGCTGATTCATCTTCTCGCAGCTATGGGAAAGCCGAATCTGTTCTTGATAATGTATCAAAGGTCAAGTCATGCTTGGTCATGTTGGACTTGGAGTGCGATGACCTCATTCTACATATGTTTCGCATGTTCTTGAGAATCATAAGGTAGATTAGATATACAAAACCTAACTTACAGTATCTGAGAAACTCGTTACTGAATTGGAGGTTTTTTGTGTGTGTGTGTGCATGCGCATCTATTAGATCTGATCATCCACGGGTGGTGTTTTCGTCAATGGAAATGATTATGATTACAATATTAGATGAAACCGAAGAAGTATCCACGGATTTGCTCGATACTCTATTATCTAGTGTCAAGAAGGAAAATCAGGTAAGGTTTCTTCCTATTACAAGTTAATCCTCTTGCCATCAACAAACTTTGGATTTGATTTTTCTTTTCTTCATATTTTAGAATGTTTCACCAATGTCTTGGAGTCTCGTGGAGAAGGTTCTTAGTAGATGTGCCCGTAAGCTTCAACCATACATCGTCGAAGCTTTGAAGTCTACAGGGACCAGCTTGGATACGTATTCTCCAGTAGTTACGGTCATATGCCAGACTGTGTTTGAAACTCCTAAGGTCCTCAATGTTGTTGACACCAAAGAAAATGAGGTATTATTGATAACCTGACTGAGCTCTATCTTTTGATGGTTGATTTGAGTTGCTACCTGGACATAACCTGAGTGAGCTCTATCATTTTCATGATTCAGGCAGTTGAAACGGAGTTAGGGAGACAAGTAGCCCCGAGTGATTCATTACAGGTATCATATTTGGTGAGCTCGTTCATTGTAGAGTTCCAGCATCTTTTAACAGTGTTATTTAACTAATTCGCTTGATCTAGGACAAATTGGTTTTGGGGCATTCTCGCAAGGAGACTCGTTCTAAAAGGACTTCCAAGAGACCTGCGAGAGATGGAACTCGACGAATTAATGAGAATCAAAATTTAAGAAACGGAAACAATTCGAATTTTTCGAGACATAGTTTGAAGCAAGCGCGGTCTGAAAGTACAGATGCAGAAACAGATTTAGGAATTACAGGGAAGAGAGGAAGGAAACCCAATTCATTGATGAATCCTGAGGAAGGTTATGATATTTCTTGGATTTCCGGGAAAAGAGATTTTGTAAAGACATCTTCAAACAAAAGGCTCCAGAGAAAAGGATCAGGAGGAGAATCATCACTTGGAAAGCTGGCTGCAAAGAAAACACATCCGGCCAAAGAATCTTCCCCAGCCACTAGTAGGTCTCTGACGGGTTCAGTTAAACGAAGCAAGGTCAAGATGGATGAGTGTGATCATGATTTAGATTCTCCTTCTTCACCAAGATTAAAGAAATTGGCATCATGCTTCCGGGATGAAGAGCCTCTTGAGAAAGAATCAAACCAGGAGAGCTATGAAATACCAGAAGATGACAGAAAGATAAATTCAAGCAAGAAAAGAAGGTCCCAGAATGGCGTAGAGACTAGTCAGAGAACGGCGAAGGAGGAGCCAATTGTGAACTCCAGCGGAAAAAGATTTTCAGCTCGCACAGTTGCTAAGAAAAAGAATTTGGAAGGTGCATCTTCGGATACTCCTGTTCTACAATCATCAACGGGCAAGGTAGAAAACGAGATGGTCATATATTTCTCTTGTTTAATTAGTGATATCGTAAAACTTTGTGTTGAATTTCATGTTTCCACCGACTTTTGCAGAAGAAGGTTTCTCAAGTTGCAGCTAGACCATTGGCTGAAGAATCTGAAGAAACTTCAAAGAGCCATCCAACGAGGAGTCGGACAGCAAGAAAAGAAGTGGTATAATAAGCTTTGTCGCCTTCTGTCCCCATTATTAACCTTTGATTGTCACATATCCGTTACAAACTGATACAAATCTCCTCTTTTCAGGAGTCTGATGGGAAAGGCTTTGGCGAGGATTTGGTCGGTAAGAGAGTTAATATCTGGTGGCCGCTCGACAAGACGTAAGTGTATATGAAAGTTGAAGGTTCTATTTCTAAGCTAGCTTAATCGTTGTTTCATCGTTGATCGTCCTTCACTGTGCAGTTTTTATGAAGGCGTCGTAGAATCTTATTCTAGCCGTAAGAAGCTGCATCGGGTGAGATACCATCTCTGATCTGATTCTCAATTCTGCTCCTCCAATCAGAATCATGGAATGTTTGTTCCCCACATGGTTGCAGGTAGTATATAGTGATGGAGATTCAGAACAGCTTAATCTCGTTAAAGAACGCTGGGAGTTACTTGAGGATCTCTCTTCTGCCAGTGAGGTACTGTGTTTCTTTGTTTGTTTCGCATGAATGCTTAATTGCAATGCTTAATGATTTCCTTGAAATCGGTGAGCAGGACGATCAGCAGGATCTGGAGATTGATCTGCCAGAGTCCATTCCGTTATCTGACATGTGAGTAAAACGGATCGTGTGTCAGCTTGTCATCATTGTGATATGTGTAGAGTTCAAGTCCTCTTATGGTTTTCTGTTGTTATGATCGTGCAGAATGCAGAGGCAGAAAGTCAAGAAAAGCAAAAACGTGGTGGTGTCTGTGGAACCGACTAGTTCCTCTGCTGTAAGGTGTGTGGGGAATTTGCTAAAATTCTAGTTATCTTTGTACATGAAATTTTTATTCCTTGTTCTGAATGAAGTGGCGTGTATATTTATGATGATAGGTCCTCCAGTAGAACAGTAATGAAGAATGGCAAAATGTTAAAAAAACAGGCGAAAAGAGGCAAAGGTGAATCCAAGGCTGCTGTTGTAAGCGAAAGAACAAGAGAAGGGAAAAATCTCAAATCGTTGAAAGAGTTGAATGCTGAAACCGACAGAAGAGAAGAGCAGGAAGTGAGTCGAGATGTGGACCAGGAAAGCGAAGATGAGTATTATAATAGTGAGATGCAAGAACAATCCGAAAACAAAAGTGAGGAGAGCCTGAAATTGACTGATACAGAAGCCGAACCTGAGGAGGAAGAGAAACAATATCCAAATTCAGAGGTTGGGAGTGAGAGAGAGGGCTCAGAGTCGGAAGAAGAGCCGAAGTGGAGGGAAACAGAGGATATGGAGGACGAAGCAGAAGAGGGTGATGAAAAAGTGCCAAGCACAAGCCAGCCTCAGATTGAGAAAGACGCTGATGAAGAGAGACAGTCTTGAATGGGAGTTTATACTTAGTTTATTGTGAACAAAAACCATTTTAGAAAGATTCTTTCTGCTTGACTCTCTGTTTACTTTATTTTTCTTTGTTATAGATTGTTTTTGAAGCAGTTTGAGAGATGACGTCACCTGGTTTGTGTTGTGTCTTGAGAGTTTGTGACATTTGTAATTTAGAAAGGCGTAATCGTCGTTACTAGTTAAGCTATGGTTAAGATACGTTAAAAAGGCCACGTTTTCTCTGTTGCCTGTCGGTTTATAAAGTCATTTTCCACGTGCGACTTTGGATTCTGAACTGAGAGAGAAGCCTCTCGGAAATTTTCCAGTGTGTTTTAATTACATTCAATAATCTTGGACTAGACACGGTTTGAATGAGAGACTCATCGTGACAATTCAGGAACCAAAAAGAAAAAAGAGAGAAGATACGTATATAACTTAAATCGCTTTTCAGCAAAAGCAAATTATGTAAATACTAATTCACTTAAAACATACAGTAATTACCTTCTTCTTTCTTGTTACCCTACCTTCAATAATTAACTTGAAACATAGTTAAAGATAAAGATGGCTTCGAAAGTCTTCGCAAAATATATTATTTGTTATGGTCTCTTATTAACAAACTCACTATTAAAAAGCATATAAATCTGACGGTCAAGAATGTATGTATACTTTTATTGACAACAGAAGATATACTAATCTTTTTCAAGAAGATACTGATACATCAAATTAGTTGGTTAATAAATTGAAATACGGATTTAAGCTCAGGGGAACTTTTGTATTAGTAAAAAAGGGTGGATCCCGGATTTGAAGTTTTATTTCTTCAGGTATAGAGTCAAGGTCAATATTCTCAACCTCTCACCACCAATTGGTCTTTTGTTTTTTCTTAGGGTATGTAGAGTCATAAATTTAAAACAAGATAATGATACACCAAGGTGACACAAATTAAAAATTAAAAAGCATTGCCCCTAGATTTGTATAGAACAACGATCATAAAGAGCGTATACGTACGGACTAATTTCTTATCAACGTCTTCTAGAACTCCATATATAAACTTAATCTAATTTTTTAGCGTGCTGCCAAAAAAAAAACTTAATAATTAGAGTATTTGGAAAATTTCTTTTGTTGTTTTCAAATATATTTGGCAATTTCAATATTTCGAAGTTTTAAACTTTTAATAGCTAGCCAAATAAGGCTTTCCACTTGGCAAGTAAAAGTCAGATTCACAACACCTTTGGTTGACGATTCCGTTTGGCTTTTTTGGGAGTGCATTTACACCTATCGCCTACAACTTTGAAACTATTGTACTTATTCTCTAGTGTTCTTAAATAAATCAAATAAAATATGATCCTGTAAATTCTTCATTAACCAGACCCACACGGCCACACTCTTTCAATAAATTGGCCAAAAAAAAAATTATAGATATCTATTTTTTTCGGTTTTTTCCTTTTTTCACGACTCACCAACTCTTTACCATGGTTAGGTGAAATACGGCAAAGTAAAAACGGTGGTGACTAAAGTCTCTATAAATACAAATCACGACGTTTCCTTTAAGCGACACATCATAACTTCTAACATTCTCTCTCCCTCTCTCTCACTTAAGCCCTTTAAACCTTCTTACCGATCTTTTGCTCCAGCAACAGAAAAAGATGCCTGTCGACGGGAAACTCGTCTGCGTCACCGGAGCCGGCGGCTACATTGCTTCTTGGATCGTTAAGTTACTCTTGGAGAGAGGCTACACCGTAAGAGGAACCGTACGGAACCCAGCTGATCCCAAGAACAACCATCTCAGAGAGCTTCAAGGAGCCAAAGAAAGACTCACTCTTCACAGTGCAGATCTTCTCGACTACGAAGCTCTCTATGCCACCATCGATGGTTGCGATGGTGTTTTCCACACTGCTTCTCCGATGACTGATGATCCCGTTAGTAACTTTTTATTATATTTTTCTAAACTCATAAAATTACTCTGTTTTCTTAGTTTTAATCTTCTTAATTAATGTAAGTAGGAGACAATGTTGGAGCCGGCGGTGAACGGAGCCAAGTTCGTGATTGAAGCGGCGGCTAAAGCCAAGGTCAAGCGTGTGGTGTTCACGTCATCGATCGGTGCTGTTTACATGAACCCTAACCGTGACCCTCAAACCATAGTCGACGAAAATTGTTGGAGTGATCTTGATTTCTGCAAAAACACAAAGGTATGTATATATCTTTATCTAGCAAAATATTTTTGGCAAGGAGTTTTCTTCAAACCCTACCGACCGAAATCCGTGTGACCTAGTAGCTCTATGTTTTAGACTGACCAAAACCAACCATGTGGCCATACTAAGTTTACGTGTTTAGACTCTTAAAACCTCAATTTATGAATTCTAACCTTTTTTTGTGCGCGCCTTGTAGAACTGGTATTGCTATGGGAAGATGGTGGCGGAACAATCGGCGTGGGAGACGGCGAAGGCGAAAGGTGTGGACTTGGTGGTGCTAAATCCGGTTCTAGTTCTTGGACCACCGCTCCAGTCGGCGGTCAACGCTAGTCTAGTCCATATCCTCAAGTACCTCACCGGCTCAGCCAAGACCTATGCTAACCTGACTCAGGTCTACGTGGACGTCCGTGACGTGGCACTTGGCCATGTTATGGTCTACGAATCACCCTCCGCCTCAGGCCGTTACATCCTCGCCGAGACGGCGCTTCACCGCGGCGAGGTTGTTGACATTCTGGCTAAATTCTTCCCCGAGTATCCTCTTCCCACCAAGTAAGTCAACGTTGGCTCTATTTAACAATTTGGTCAAAACTATATCAAAGTCAACACGATCTTGTCGGTCTTATATATACAACCTTGGATTTACAAACTATTTTAGTTTGATTTTTGTTACTTTAACAATCTAATCAAAATTATATTTTTTTCCAACAAATCAATAGATATAATTAGTTAGGATAAAAGGAACATGAGTGGTAGTTGGTATTGAAATCTGTGATTATCTGTCTCATGTAGTAAACTTTATTATATCTAGCACTTAATTGGTGTGTACTAACTCTCACATAGTCACATCACAAGGTCCACGTCATGTATCACCTACTGCTGAGGTGTAGATCTTAGAAAATCTTATGTGTACATGTGTTTGTGTCTTTTCCTTTGTGTTTATACTAAAAAATGGTGTAGTCTTCTTACGGGTCTAACTCCATTTGACAAAAGAAACGGGAGTGTAAACTGTAAATGTTTTTTCTTCACCTACTCCAAAGTTTGGTCACTAGTTTCATGACTTTTGTCTCCTATGGCTAGTTCAATAATTGATACGTTATGCTCGAGTGATACACAAGAAATCGTATCCACGTTTCGTATATTGTTTAACTTATTGTGCACTTATGATTTTTGTAGGTGTTCCGACGAGAAGAATCCGAGGGCAAAGCCTTACAAGTTCACTACTCAAAAGATAAAAGACTTAGGCTTGGAGTTTAAACCCATCAAGCAATCTCTCTATGAATCTGTCAAGAGCTTGCAAGAGAAAGGCCACCTTCCGCTTCCTCAAGATTCGAATCAAAACAACGTCATAATCGAATCCTAGAACACGATACGACCATAAACTCTGATCATACCCACATAAAAAAGTTTTATACTAAATTAAAACGTTTGATTTGACTAAGTTATTTGTTTAATCTTGAATCACATATATAAATATATATAGCTGATTGCTCTTTTCCTTTTTTTTCTTTCTTTTTTTGTAATTGAGAATATATCACTCATATGTATGATATGATAATGGAAGCAATGATTTTATTATCCGATGAGATCGTAACGTTGTTCCTTATATAAAACCTACGAGAATCTGATCCCTTAGAAAAAGAAACAAAAACCAATCCTTATAAGGTCTAAGAACCTTTCCACTAGCACTATCGACAGGTCTTTGTGGGCATGGTTGAGCCCGATTTATTGGGATCCTAAGTTTTGTAATATGATTGGATAAGGTTCAATTAACATCGGATGTAGCCACTCTACCATGTAACTGCATATCGACAATGTCTTGTCTTGGAAGTGCCTCCACAGTTTGTGAATTAGTTGATGCAAGAAGAGAAGTGGCTTCTCTGTTTTTCCGGAAGACAAGATATGCTATGGAGGCTAAGTAGATGGCAATGCCTGAGAACCCAAGAATTCCACAGAAGACGACAGCGACAAGCTTCATGTGACTATGGATAAGCAGTTTTATAAAACTGCTTACTATATAGTATATGTTTATTCCCATGATTAAACCACCAATGACCCAAGTCAAAGCTGAAACCTGTTAAAAAAAAAAATGGAACATATGAAGTTAAGATATATCTTTTTTATTCTTTGGTTTAGTGAAAATGCGTTGGATTGTTACATACCGCCATCGGGTTTACGTGTGAACCCATTTTGGTTTTGCAGCTAGTGAACTTGAGAAGAGGAACTAGCGCGAACGGCAGCTCAAAGGATAAGATCATCTGTTTACAGTTTATTCAAATGATTCATTAGGTGAGGTAAGGTCATATATATATATATATATATAGATGTGATTAGAGATGGGAATGGTTGTGTTACCGAGGCAATGATGATTAACCTTCCGGCTCCAGCTGAACCGCCGATGAGAGCAACAATTAGACTCGGGATAATAGCTAAACATCTTGTTAGGAAGTTTCTGAGCCATGGCTCGAGTCTCAGATTAAGAAACCCCTGCATTACGTATTGTCCAGCATAAGTTCCGGTTATCGTTGAGCTCTGCCCGGAAGCAAGAAGTGCGATCGCAAATAGCTTTGAGCTCCATTTACCCACAACGTTCTGTTTGAAAACAGAGAAAGCAAAACAAACAAGAAAACTTTAATGTTATTAACTTAACATTATAGAATGAAACAAAAGAAGCAGCAAGCAAGTAATTTACCCGTAGCAGAAACGAAGCCTTGTTTAAGTCCAAATCCTCACATTTAGCTCGGTCTTCGGGGGTCAAGTCCGAGGCATTACATACAGCACCACTTACTGATATCACAGAGACGTTTATGAGAAAGGCCACCATCAGAGCCAATCCGCTTTCTATCAAGTAAAACCTACAAGCCTCCTTGATGCCACTAGCTGAACGTGGGATTTTCCTGGAGAGAACCAAGGCAGAGTGGAGGAAGAGATTGTGCCTGTGGAGAAGAGACAGACGCATCAGATTTTATATTAAAAAAGGTAAAGAGCTTGTATGAAGATGAGTGAAGAGAGAGTGAGCTTACGGCATAACCATGGCTCCAAGCAAAGAGATTGCGAGACCAGTTGCACCATTTCCTTTGAGCTGAGGAACAAAGAGACCATGTAGGACTTCTCCTGGGTCTGGCTTTGAGTAGTGGAGCTCAATGAAGAAGCATATAGCAATTGTGAACACAAGAAACGCAATCAAGAACTCCAGCTTTCTCACCTGTAAATCTCCCCCACACAAGGACAAACATCATAAGAGTTGACCATACATAGCACCATGCAATCAAAATGATTAAAGATAGTCAGAATGAATACCCCGTATTGTTGAAGTGCCAGAAGCATCAGTGTACTTAAGCCTGTCAGAAGAACACCAATCCATACTGGTATGCTAAAGAGCATGTTCAGGGCAAAAGCTGTTCCGATTACTGTAAAAAAAGAAAAAAGGACACTGGCAATTAGCACTAACAGAGAGATTAGAGAAACGTTATTGAAACACAAGTAAGAGAAAAGAAAGTTGGTGCCTTCTGGGATGTCACAAGCGACTACTGCGATTTCTGCAACAACCCATAACAAAAAGTTTGGAACTTTTGAGTATTCGGCTCTACAATGCTCAGCTAAATGTTTTCCTGTGATCATATAAGCCAAATAAATTCAGAAAGCTTGGTATATACTACTTCGAACCAAAGAGTGACTTTTTGTTGTTGTTGTTGTCGAAAGAGTTGACCTGTGACAACACCAAGATTTGCAGCCAGAGATTGAATCACCAAAGCCGCACAAGAAGCCACCAATATGATCCAAAGTAACTGTTTATTAAAAAAAAAATATAAGTCAATATTTTCTTTTTCATATCGAAACTATAAGGCGAGTAGTAGGGGAAGAGTTCTTTACCTCATACTTGTATTGTGCTCCGGATTGCAGATCAGTCTCAACTGAAAAACACAGGAAGAAGAAAAGAAGCATTAATCATCTATAATCACTGAAAATGATATAGCAAAGTGAATCCGCGTTATGATCTTACAGTTTCCAGGATCAATATATGCGATTGAAACAAGAAAGCCAGGGCCTAAGTAGGCGAAGAAATTCTTCCAGCTCTTCTTCTGCAAATATATGTAAAGAAATCAAACAAAGTATAATGATCGAACAAACAGATTCTGCCATATTTTTTTAATCTAAGAGGTACGAAATTAAGATTCTCTGTATGTTTTTAAGTTTGATCTTTTGACTCTGACAGCGATTACTTGACTCGGGGACTTTTTTTTTACTAAATTTGATTAGTTCGGTTAATTGGTAATATTACAAATCAAGCCAGCACATGTGAGTTTTCATAAGATTAAAAACAAAAATCTATAAACTTGGTGATTATCGACATCATCATATTCAATGGGTTTGGGCCAAATCTTGAGATTAGATATTTAAAATTTGACTAAAAAAAAAAAAAAAAAAAAAAACGAACAAGAAAATCAACAAACCTCAGGGACAATAATCTGATTAGAATCAGAGTTGTCAATGAGTGGAGAGTTGGAGAAGCTTCTGTTGCCGCCGTTACTCGAAATGAATTGAGGACGTCCAGAAGATGCAGTCGCCATCGCCGTCTCTCTTCCTAGTAATCTCTTTCTGGATGGTGGCTTCGACTATGATAAAAAAAAAGCGAAGCAACGATATCTTTATATATATATATATATATATATATATATATATAAAGGGGGAGGCGAGATTTGAGGAAAGATTAGTCTAAATGGTGGAATTAATTAGTGAGTCATTGTATTGTAAACCAAAAAGAAAAAGAGAAAAAGGTTTCTTTGTAGAAGAAGAACCTCGGAATCTCAGGTAAAAACAAAGTAAAGAAGTGTAGCAGAAAAACGTAAAAAGCAAGAGATCTCTAAAAATAGGGGAGTTAAAAGGTTGTGCCTGACAAGACCCAGTTGTGTGTTTGCTGGGTCCTCAAAGTACATTAAAGCCGATTTTAGTTCTTTTTTGGTTTTGTCTCGAGTGTTTTCTCAATTTTGTTATGATCCAATCCAACAGAAAACGTAGGGTAGTAGTTTTTCCGAATATTCTAAGACTAGAGACGGATCTAGAAAGAAATTAGGTATGGGGCACAAATAAAATTTTGATTAGTAAACATAATATTTTTAAAAAAATTATGAGGTTTTGTAAAATTAAGAGGTTTTGAAAAATTAAGATTATTAAACAAAAATATTTCTGTTGATTTAAATATTTTTTACATATATATATGATCTTTAAAATAATTTATATAAATTATAATAACATAGTTTTTATTTAAACTAATTAGATTCTAAAATATTTATATACTGAAACCAAATTATATATTTTACTAGATTTATTCAATAATTTTACTATTTTAAACACAAATTATATAATTTATTATTTAGTTTAAATTAATATGTTAAGAAGTATTATTATAAAATAAGAAAATAAAGAGATAACATATATCATGCAAATCAGTGATAAAATCAAAAGATGAAAAATTATATAAATAGGAAAAAATTAAAACATGGACATATATGAAAAATTAGAAAAAGTTATAGTTTTAAGAAAAGAAAAAAAAAGATTTTGAACTTGTTATTTTTACCATCAACATGAAGCACTTCTAACCAAATTATCCAATTTAACATATATTATGGCTAATTATTTTTTGAAAAAAAAAAATTATGTTGCATGTACCACACCTTCTTTGTAGGTGGATAGTAAGTTTATTGTTTTAGATAAGTAAGAAAACTAGATATGAACCAAGGCATAATAACTAGATGTGAACATTTGAATAGCCAATTAAGAATAGGGTTATTTGTTAGGTTCTAAAAGAGTCTTTATAAAAAAAAATAAAAAAAAAAGTAAAAAAAAAAGAAAGAGAAAAATTTATCTGTACAGAACTTCTCTCTAAAAGTTTAAAACCTTAATTAAATTGCTAATATGTTCTTGATTGATTTTAATATGTAATTATAAATTTAAAATTAAATTATATAAGTAATAATAATAAAATAGTTAATCTTATAATATTAGAAATTTATTTTTAGAGTCTGATGCTCTAAAGTCTTATTTTTTAATATCTCGAGATATAAGCCCAAACAACTAGATGGTGGGGTCCGACATGAAGCTTCGCGCGTGTGTGTAACGATTGGATCTCGATCGAGGTGGGTCCCACTCACTTTTCAGTTTTCTATAGATTCTCTGTAAAAAGTGTAATTGGATGGCTTTCGCCTGACCCGTTATCAACAATCCTGTTTTCTACTGTTGTTACTGGCAACATCATTAACAACATACTTATGGAAGCATAAAGTATTACCGAAACAAATAAGTAAAATCAATTTATTTGGACATAAAGTTTGAATGTATTTTTTTCTTTTTATCATGAAGTATTACCGAAACAAATAAGTAAAATATTTGTCGAGCTAAGATGTAGTAGTTTTTTTCTTTTTGTCCCGTTGTTAAGTTCGTAAAGTAGTACTTTAGCACTATGCAGAATTTTAGAAAAGAGAGGTTGAGAAACGGAGTATTTATTCTGAAGACGGAAGAATAAAGCTTTTAAAAACTGTTTCTTTGCTTTATTATTGTCTTTAACCCGTACGCTCTAAGATAGGAGCCACTGACTAAAGTTTATATCCCTTCCCCTTCTCCCAAAAAATGAGCACGGTCATATCATATGCTAATGTCAATTGTCAAATGTCAAGTACATTCGATTTCGACCTCCCACAATCTACGGCCATTGTCATTTATCAAGTCAAGAAAAGGAAGAAAAGCAGTTTATTGATCGAATCAAGTTAAAATGGGATAGCAGCATAAAACTATACCGACTATTAGAAATCAGTATAGCCAAACTTTTAAAAACATCGACAGAAAAAAATGAAATACTGATAAAATCAAATAGTTTCTGTTCAAACGCAATTTGATTTTGGCTTCATAAGTTGATTTAGAATCACATCAATCGTGTTATGTTAAAACTAAGCCGCGTTTAAACAAAAACCATTTGGTCATAATAGTACAACATTTTCCAATTAAATTTCAAAAAGCTTATCTAATTTCAAAACATTTGGTTTTGGGATAACATATCTTGATTCGTAATCAATTAAAAAAAAAAAAACAAGAAACTGTGTAATATAAAAAGTTGGTCAAATTTAAAACTAGTCGATATCCAATTGATGTACTTAATTCTTCGACCGCAATTCGAAAGTAAAAAAGATAGGGCACTGTTTGCCAGTCAAGGTAATATCAGTAGATACAATTATATTTTTTTGGCAATATGTGAAAGTTGACGGTATGCGTTCTTATCTTATTCTTGGTGCAGTTATTGCTGTCCATTGAAAAAATATACAAATTTAGAGAATCTACCGGTGTAGATGTATATGAAATGATTGCGACAACCTATATATATACATATTTACAGAATCTACCGGTTGTGACATATGCATCAAGTGATCGCGGCAATAATGTGACAAACTTATATAGAAAAATATACGTTACTTGATAGAGATGGGCTCATTGTTCTTGACTGCTATGAGAGATTGGATTAATGTTTTGATTTTAAATGTGGGCTTTTAATCATGACTTTTAAATTTGAGCTTTTAGTGAGATACGAAAAAGTGTCAATTGTGGGCTTTTAATTGTGATTTTGAAATTTTGGGCTTTTAGTGAGATGCACCTAGATTTATATCGGTAGCTTTTCTTTTTCTATCTTTCCAGTACAAGAAAAATACTCTGGAAATATATATATA
>OVBI01000072.1:0-26451 GCA_900406495.1 Sisymbrium altissimum | reverse complement strand
ATTTTTTTTTTTTTTCTGGAAATATTTTTTACTCAACATGAAGAAACAACGAGAGTTCTAAAGTGCATGTAGTAATAAACATAATAACGCCATAAGCGATTAAACGGATTAATTTTCATGTATACAACAATGGGTGTCTTTTTAGAATCTTATAATGAATAAGATAGCTTCGTATCTTTCTTTTTTCACTTAATTTTCTGTTTCCTGCTGTTTAAGAGCTGCATGCTATTAGATATATTCGTCAATGTTTGTAATTTAATTGCTACATCAACGGCAGAGAAAACAATAATCTGATATGATATTATCATGAAACTACGATTAACATTTCATTGGGTTATCTTAGTTAGAGACACGTTCGTGCACTGAATTGCCAATTAGACTCTTACAACGAATTGTTCAGGAGAATATCTGAAAGAGAAACCGTATTATATTATTTTATGGACAAGTCCTTTTTGTTTTGGTCGGCCATCTACCATAAAGAAAAAAATGTAACTGTTATTTCAATAAAACAAAACAGACAGATGACAAAAGAAACGTAGAGCCAATTCGAACCATCGGAAATAAAATATTAATAAACAAAATATAAATGTCAAAGAAAACGTGTAATTCACGGAAACACACTGTTGCTTTGATGGCTAATAATAGTATGTCTGTACGTGGATACGTATGACTTCATTTTTATGGTGACGTAAATTATTTTAAGAATCACTCATTAAGTTCATGTCACAGTATGTAATTCAGTTCCAGTTTAATCATGAAGTGCAGTATATACGCAATGAAGTTTCTTTTTTTTTTGTCTAACGCAATGAAGTTTCTATTGGACCTTTTTTTCAAAAGGAAATTTCTGTGATTAGTTTATCGAAATATCAAATATATCACTGCGTTCAAAAAAAAAAGCTACAAAAGGGGAGATGTATTATGCAGCCTTTTTAATCTACCAATGTAAGAGAAGGAACTACTAAATTAGGAATAAAAGATGACGTGGTATATTGATCGAAGAAAAGTAAAATAATATGTGCAAGAGTAGAATCAAAGATTTGGGATTAGTCTTTGGTTTTCATACTTGGTCGTAAAATTAAGTGAACATGGACACTAGAAACAAAATCCAAAAGACCATTTCCAAAAAGGCAAGAGGAATTAAGAATATATATATATATATAGCATATTAATATTTAATAGATAACACATGTTTTAGACCATTATTTGTTCATGAACCCTTGAATTGTACGGCCTTTTTGTTCCCTTATCTAAGTTCAATGCATCTCTAGTGGACCTACTGCTTAACTAACCAAGAGGTCCAAGACACAGAATAATAGCACAAAGAAAAAGAAAACCATTGTAATTTTAACTTCTAACAAAAATGTAAAACTTCGATTCTAATACTTATTTCGTTCCACAGTAGGCAATATATATCGATAGTATCGGTCTGATACTTTTACGCAAATTGATATTAAGACAAATATTTTCTATGGTTTAGGTCGTTTGTGATTTGGTTATGTCCCATGGGTTATGTCAATAGAAGAATAAGATTCCCGTTTTCCAGTCTAATAAAATGTACGGATCTTATATAGCTTTTGTTTTCGCAAATCTTATACCTTAAATCATGCAATTTAAAAAAAGAAAAATTTGGATAGCGATTTATTTGAAAATAAAAAAGAAGAGGAAGAAGACAGCTAGGGAAAGAATGGAACGAAACCAAACCACTCGTGTGTAAGGTGTTCCGGAGTCAACGTAGTCAACGGTCAAAGAGGTCAAAGTCTTCAAAATACAGGAAAGGAATTTTGCTTTCGTTACTTAGCTTCTGTTCTGTCTTTTAGACGAGAATAGTTTTGCTTTTTCATTGATTTTTTGTCCACTTGTATTTTCATTTTCCTGACTTCATCATCACTAGTGACGTCCAAAATCCCCATCACCGACTTAAAAAATTTTATTTTCCTTTTGTCTCTACCTTCTCGTTTAATTTTTGGTCGGCCAGATTTTTTTCTTGGACATCCAAATCCATTTCCAAACATATATATACAGTGCTTGACCAAAAAAAAATAAAAAAAATGTTTGTTTATGTGTGCATGGCATATTATACTGGCATGTCACTAATTAATCATTCGAAATGAATTTAGTCGTTGTTTAATTATAAACAATTTCATGTTATGAGTTTTTCTTTGTTCCTTTGCAAAGTAAACAGTTCTGGTTTATGAAGTATGAGCAATCTGTTCGTTTGAGTGTTTTAAGAACCAACCTATTTCAATTTGTTTCTTAATAAGAAAAACTATTAGCAGCCATACTTTTTTTACTTTACGATATTAGCCAATAGGGATTCGCTTTCTGGACCGTTTGACTACTATAACTGCTACGAATCGAACCGGTAAAGCGTGATCTGTTATGATTGTAAATTTGCAGTTAATGCATTTTTTGATAGGGTTTATAGGTTACTTCTGCAATACTACAACAAGATTTCATTTAAGTTCTAAAACAAAATAAATTGAATATATATACATATATATATTTAATATAGTTAGGTACTGCTGTTTGGGGAGGAAATATATCGTTTCGAAGGATCAGAGATATTTTAGACTAGTTCTAAATCTAGATCGAGTATAAGACTTAGGTACAAAAGTCTTAGATAACAGTTTTTTCTGTTTCAAGTTGTTATACTTATGTCAAAAGTAAATGGGGGTTCATGCCATTATTCTCACCTAGCACATCGTAGTTAGGTACTTGATAGTAAATATCTTCGATCATAAGTTGTACTTATATTTATAGTCAGTAATTTATCGTTACTTAAATTAATTAATTTCATCGCGTGGCGTCGTGGCAGGGATTGCTTAATTCCATAGACTCAGGATCATATAAAATGTACTATATTAAAGATAGGGAGAATATTATAATGTCGAAACAAAAATAAAACTTTAGTTAAACGAATCCTTAAAAATGATTCGTAAAAAATGTCATAAATTTTCTAAATGAGATTTTCTACTATACCTGAGACTTTTATATGATTTTTAATATTTAATATCATCTATTTAATTATAAACATTTTTACGTGGAGAATGAGATGTGAAAGGAATAAGGAATATATATATGTAATGCAGGAAAAAGTCCAAAATGATCGGTTCATGGTGATTCCATCTCTAAGCTCAGTCAAGTTTCCTTTTCAGATAGTGGATATGCTTGAGGTCAATATATGTTTTTGGTTAAGTCTAATCTTACGCATAAATTATTCGGGTAAATATAGGATATCTTTGACATTCTTAAATCGTCACGTAAATAAATGAAAAGAAAAACTAAAATAGGGAAGAGGGAATTGATCAATTTCCGTTACCCAAAATTTGTCAAATTTCCAGTAGTTTGTGAAACGCCGAGTAGGCTTGACTCAACAGAATTATGATATATAATTGAAAATGTTTCTGACTATGATTAAATACTAGTTGTCACTAGTAAACCTAACTGGGTTCTTAAGAAATCAAACGTAGGAAGAAGGAAACTAAGATATGATAAAGTTCGTCATCTATTAGTATCGTCACTTGTCCAATTGTTTTTGAAAAGCCGTGTCGGCTTGACTTTGACCGAACAACTGAATAAGGCACACGTTTACATAATAAATAATTAAAATACTAATGACTGCCTAAGAATTATTATAGTGACTCGCGTTAAAGACATATAAACCACGTTCCGCACACTCTATTGTACTATTACCATATACATTTTTCAAATTATTATTTCTCGTCAACCGCAAGCAATTAATCTTAAACAGAATATTAAACTTTCTAATTAAGCACGCCTTTACTACCTTTCATTATTATAAACAGTAGTCGATCATTTCTCTTATCCCGCATGTCGTTCGTAATCACTAATTTATGTATTTAGTTATATAAAAAGGCATTATAATTGTTCTTTTTTTTTTGTAACAATGGCGTTATAATTATTGTTGTCTAACGTTTAGGTGTATTAGTTAAATACTTAAATTCCATGACAAAATAAGATAATATTAACAAGACATGTATACAATCACGGTTTAAGAATTCTTGTTGAGTCGGTTTTCTGTTGTTGAAAAAAACACATGTTACTATGTTAGTATAGGTATGCTTGCTTAATAGCTAGGCCAGATTATAATTTCTTTATTCGTTTATTTTATTGAATTTAATCGAAGTATTCAATTTTACATCTTGGTTGATGCCCCAAGGATTAAGCATTAATTCTTTGCATGTTCAGTTCACAAAACAATCTAAATGACCAAAAATTCTGGATTTAAAATAGCGTATACTTGTTGTATGGTAAACCAACTAACCAATTAAAAACGTCAAGTCCCTGTTTTCCGAAAACATATGATATAAGTTTGAGTTCTCTACACAAAGGGTTCAATCTTTAATGGTTCACAGAAAAAAAAGCTCATACAAAAGTAAGTAACAAACTAACCTATGGTGGTTTAGTAATTTAATTTTTTATCACTCGGGTTAAGAGATTACAATTTGAATTCTCCTACTAGTTCTTTTTTTATTTTTTTGGAGATTAGCTTTGGTTTCGACATTGTCATAAATTTTTTTAAAAAAAATTATAAAATTTCAAAGGAAAACGTGGAAATAATCTTATAATCATGACAGCAGAACCAATCATATACCATATGTTTGTTAGATACAAAAAGAGTGTCAACCAACTGTATAAAATAAAAATCAAGAACATACAATATTAAATTTAGTAAACAAATGGTCCCGTGGTAGTAAGGATTGGACCAAATACGTGTGCGAGTGTGGACCCGAGAGAGACGAGTTGAGTCTAAAGACTAAAAGTAAAACGAATATGATAAGACCATTAGTTTATTGCATGAAAATGAAAAGCACATGCTGCTCTCTCTCTCCCTCTTTCCACCTAGTTTCCTCTTTAACACTTCCCTTATATATAGAATCAAAAATCATTCCTTCTTCCACAATCCCAGAAGATAAAAAAAGAAGAACCCAATAAGATCGACTCTTACTACGAATCTCTCAACTTTCTTCCTCAGCTTGCGGAACTCCGACGCATATACATACCCACAAGAATCAAGATCCAAGCAGATTCATCGAACATATATATATCCTAACATTCATGGACCAGTATTCGTCGTCTTTGGTCGATACTTCTTTAGATCTCACTATCGGTGTTACTCGTATGCGAGTTGAAGAAGATTCCACGGTACGCTTCTCTCGTATTCTTGATCCTTTACATCTTCAAAACATATCAGTTACAACATACATATATATATATATATATATATATATATATATATATACATATATGGTATTTCATTACTATGAACACACACCCATTTTTTTTATATATACGATCGCAAATATCTACAGACTTGCATATGTAAGTATATTTACATACGCACATGTTATATATATATACAAATATATTTTGAGGTATATACCTGATATATATATATATTTATAAACTTCAACAAAAAAATCTGCTTGCTACTAATTCATGCTTTGAGTTCTTCAAATTTGATAGTAACAGAAGATCATAGGTCGTATAACGTTTGGATATATTTATACATCTGGTTACTAACTTCATGCAATATATACATAAATGATTTGTTGCAGACATCTGCTTTGGTGGATGAATTAAACCGAGTGAGTGCTGAGAACAAGAAGCTCTCGGAGATGCTAACTTTGATGTGTGACAACTACAACGTCTTGAGGAAACAGCTGATGGAATATGTTAACAAGAGCAACATGACCGAGAGAGACCAAATAAGTCCTCCCAAGAAACGCAAATCTCCGGCGAGAGATGACGCAATTAGTTCGGCGGTTATCGGTGGAGTGTCGGAGAGTAGCTCTACGGATCAAGATGATCAGTATCTGTGTAAGAAGCAGAGAGAAGAGACTGTTATGAAGGAGAAAGTCTCAAGGGTTTATTACAAGACCGAAGCTTCTGACACTACCCTTGTAAGAGTTTATGAAAACTAGTAAATTTGGTATATATCTTTTAGAAACTTTAGTTTATATGGTTTATTGATTTTAGAAGTTGTTTCTTATAGGTGGTGAAAGATGGGTATCAATGGAGGAAGTATGGACAGAAAGTAACTAGAGACAATCCTTCTCCAAGAGCTTACTTCAAATGTGCTTGTGCTCCAAGCTGTTCTGTCAAAAAGAAGGTACTACTAAGAAAAAGAATTTAAAAAAAAACGATCTTCGCCGGGGAAAAAAACCTAGAAATTGCTGGTTAGGCATATAATCTGAGTCTGATTTGTGTTGATTTTGTCTTCAGGTTCAGAGAAGTGTGGAGGATCAGTCCGTGTTGGTAGCGACCTATGAGGGTGAACATAACCATCCAATGCCGTCGCAGATTGATTCAAACAGTGGCTTGAACCGCTACATCTCTATTGGTGGTTCGAGTACACCAGCTACTGCAGCCAACGGAAGTCGTAGCTTGGCTGAGCCTGTGACTACCGTTGATCTGACTGAATCCAGGAAAGTGACGAGCCCATCAAGAATCGACTTTCCAGAAGTTCAGAAACTTTTGGTGGAGCAAATGGCTACTTCCTTGACAAAAGACCCTAACTTTACAGCAGCATTAGCAGCAGCTGTTACCGGTAGATTGTATCAACAGAACCAGACCGACAAATAGTTTAGTTTCACATTCTGTTAGTGTTTTTTAGATTGAGTTTGGCATATGAGAGAAAGAGAGTAGATCATATAATCCATTGCGATACTGAAAATGTAACATGTAATCGTTTTCATGCAATCTCCAATAATTCGGCTTAGAAACTCCTCCTAGTTTGACAACAAAAACATCTGTACAAATGCAAACATATAACACAGAATAACAAACTAAGCATCACAGTGTTAAAACTATTCCCACTCTTGGACATTCTTGGGTTTCCATTAATAACCGGCCTCGTCCTTGGATATGCATTCTTGGTGTCTGAAGCAGCTAGTGAGATGGTCGTTTGTGAGACCGGCTGTTTGCATGAACGAGTAGATAACCGTTGGACTAACGCTGCGAAAGCCTCTGCGAACAAGGTCTTTGCTTATCAATTCGGCTTTGGAAGTCTTCACAGGGACTTGGCGTGGGTACCGGAATTGGCTCTGAGTAGGCTTTTGGTTAACGAAGTTCCAAATGTACTTGTCAAATGATCCAAATTCAACTATTATCTGGATTGGAGAAAACCAATAACAGTCAGAAAAGATAATATACAAATACACAAAACTATGATCAGGTTTACAGATGTTAAAGTACCTTGCGAACTTGGTTTGCATTCTCGAGGATTGACCGTAACTTTTGCTCTGATAGTAACGAGGTGGTAGCAATCTCAGGAGATGTTATCTTTTTGTTAGTTAGTTCAGATATAGCAATTGGATCAAAGTCCATGAAAACCTCCCTGTTTTAAACAAAACGAAAGCGTTTGAGATTGGAGCTCATAAAAGGTCAAGAAGATGGAGATGTTACTGTAAATAAGACTTTGGTTCTAGTTACCTGAATAATTGTCTTTTGGAAAGAATGTCTTTCCAGGATAGTTCGGCAAGAGCACCAGAGAGGCTTAATAACTCGAAAAGTTTCCTGCAAACAGTTTAACGAATAAGAGCGTTTATATAATCCACAAAGAGCATCTCGGCGGCTAAGCAAAAATAGTCGATAAAAGAGAGATCATCACGTACTTGTCATCATGGACAGGAACTCCCCACTCTTCATCGTGGAAAGCAATGTAACATTGGTCTTTAACATGAAACGAAAATCAAGAAAACCATCGGTCAGGTCAAGTCATAGCAGGGGAAAAGATTCAAGGCGAGATAAAGTTATAGCCTAAAGCCCATCAGCGTAGAGAAATGACAAAGAAACTAATCTCTACAATTCCTGTTTCTGTGGTTGTTGTTCAATAGAGATTTGGCTGATCACAAAGCAATACTCAAGATTCGAGCTCTACATTCAAACACTAACTTCCAAACTCAAAGACCAAATCTTTAAAACTACTCAAGCTCAGAATCCATTGGAAAAACACTGACACTTCAATTGCTTAACCGGTAAAGCAAAGCATCAATTGCATTTGCTAACTAATATGTAGAAGAAGCAATTGTTATCCCTACAAAAGGATGATTACCAGATTTGGGAGTGATCCAAGCGCATCTTTTACGACCATCAGAGAAGCAATCACCGGAGCCACCGGCCTTTTCATCTCTATCCTCCGTCAGATTCCTTCTCAGCGAAGAAGAAGAGTTAGACGCTGTACGCCGCAAAGCCCTCTTCCCGCTCGAAGTAGAGGCCATACTCAACGGCGAGGACTCGCAGGAAGACGAAGCCTCCGAGGAATACGATGCGTTCATGGAGATACCGTTTCGCCTCAGAATAGAAGGGCTAAGAGGAGAGCATTGCGGCATTTTCTTCGCCGGAGAAGCCGTAAAGGTCAGGCTTTTGGTTTTGTCAGGCACAGGCTTCTTCACCGGCTTTGACAAAGGTTTCTGCTGCAGCTTGTTACCGGCGGGAGCAAGAACTGATCGGAATTCTCGGTCGGCGGAATCCACAGAGCGGACTCTCGGTGGAGCCGACATTTGACCTAAAGTCCGCGACTTTTCGAGAAATGCTCTCTGAAACTCTGGATCACGACTAACAACTGCAATTTCCCAAAAGCCCAATTCCAAGAGATATTACGCTAATTTCGAGAAACCCTAGAAAACAAAGTAGCTGCATTTACACAACAGTCTACACCATTCTTAAGAAACCTTCTAGCGAAATCAAAAAAGGCGAGCTCAAGTTGCTCATTGGGGATCACGGGAATGATGAGTGAGGTTTACTTGCATATACATCATAATTAGAAAGTGAAAGCGAATAACCAAATTTAAAGTCTTTGGAACAGTGACGAGAAATATCCTTTTTTGACTTCGTAGAACCCTAAAGAGAGAGACTTTTCCGATCGAGAACGAAAGGAATCGATTTTCAAGGAAGAGAGAATGAGAGTCTAAAGAAAGAGTACGATGGAAGACAAGTTGTCGTTAGCCAGTCGTAGTTTTACACGTCATCGTTTAGTTAGGAGCCGGACCCGACCCGGTACCGGGTCCAATCTGACAAGTACTTGGTGTCAACTGTCCAAGTTTCATCAACTGATCGGATCTTAAATTTTAACCCGATAACGCCCAATATTAGATTTAAGATCTGCTATCAATTAACAAGTATTTTTTTTGCTTAATGATTAGTGTGTCTGTAGATCAGGAATGTTTTTTGTCTTGTATTAATATATGCCAAGACAAAAGTTTTAGTTAGTCCACAGACAAAATCCTTTTTATATAAGGTCGAAAAAGAGACACAAAAGGAATCGAATCGTCGGGGAGGCAGTTGGGTACCAAAGAAGAGGTTTTGTTTATTACAAATATCACTATTGGTTTATTTTGTTTACGCATTTGATCTTTTTGTTTTATTTATCACATCATTTCCCCTATGGTTTTGATTCAACAACCAACGAGGCGAATTGTTTAAAGTAAAATACAAATAAGCTTTCTTCGTCAAAACATCTACCACTTGATTCTTTTCACAATGAGGAATTAGATAATAAAGCCATCCAATGTCTCATATCATAAACAATAATTCTAGGCTCTACCTCGTGTTATTGATTTTCTTTATCAGTTTTTTACTATTACCTTCAAACCAAACTAATCTCTACATATGGACGAAACAATAGTGAATGTCGTAGCCCAGTATCATCATAATCAGAAGTAGCCCAATATCGTCGAGGAAGCCCAATATCCATTGGCTTGTGAGATGCCCAGAATCCAATTAAGTTTTTTGTTTTTTTTTTTTTGTTTTTGAACCGGCAGGTACATATCTAAGAGAAGATGTTCGAAATATCTGATCATTGGCTTTGGCATATAGGGCAAAATAATCTCACATTTCAACAACAATTCCGTAAAATACCAAAAACTCAAGAAAAATGTAAATAAACTCTAACTGCATTATTATCCATGGAACTGTAAAATCAGTTTGGGTACAAAAAAACAAGACAAGCTGAGAATAAAAACAGTAAAACAACAAGAAAAGAAATGTAGGAACTGAAATGAGCAGACTTTGATGGGGGTTAAGCTAACTAGTGGGGGTTATGCCAAGACATCAGGAGATGGATTTGGCACGAGCACTGGGATCCTCCTTGGACTCGAGTAGCATCATGAAAAGATAACCGAGAGACCAGAGGAGGATGTATTGGAAAGGAACCCAAGAGAGGCAAGCCAAGAGAGACATGATACTCCCAACATACTGTGGATCTCTGATGACCCCAAATGGGAACTCTGTTACCCAAGGTATGTTCTTCCCGAATCGAACACCGTAATAAGTTCCAGCTTCACCCAACAGTTGATATACCCTGCAAAGACGTGACCTTTGGATAAGTTTTCCATTTATCCAATTCCCTCCCCTCAAACATCACTTGATGTAACTTGACAAAAGACAAAAACTTTCAACAAAACCAGTTGAGATTAATGTAATGATTCCTATTGTTTTCCATCAATGTTTGACGCATTCGACTCGAATTGAATCCAACAAACTGAGAGAGAAACCTGAAGTTGAGAAACTGGCCAAAGGCCATGAGGGGCCAGAAGTAGAGCGGAGGCGGCCAGGAGAGAGAGGCCACGGAGAAGAGAGATAGGAGTTGAGCAGCCTTGAGCACGTGAGACACACGCGCCATCACCATCGACGGGTCTCTTCCTTGGCCGCAGAGATTCACCCATGACTGAGGATTCGTCCACAGCCACCAGTAGAACGGAAATGGCAACAGAACTCCGATCGCGGCCACTATTCCCATTTCGCCTTACGTTTTTTTTTTTGTCTCTTTTGTCTCTCTTTTTTGCTAAGTGTTCCGAGACAATCTGAATCTCTCTCGTTCGAACAACTTATTTTGGGTTTATAAATGGGCCTCAATCATTTTTGGCCCAATACATTGTTTGTCACTTAAAATTAAAAGAAAACGAGAATAAACCCTAAAAAATTAATATATACTTATGGACATTCTTTCGGCTTAGCACTGTATAATGAATATGAATATTTAATAAAACACTATTTATTTTCTTTCGAATAAAAATAATTATGGGAAAGATCTGATAACTTTTTGGTTGCTAAAAAAAGTTATCATCATATATTCTTAGTAATGGTAACAAAAATATGATGTTTAATCTTATATTTAAAAAATAACAGAGAAAACAAAGGATGAACTAAGTTCCACCTTTGATTTTTCACTAACTACATAGCTAAAAGTTTTACTCTCAGTTGTAATTTTTAATCTCACAAATCATCTCCGTCTACTGTAGGAAATTATTAACCACCTAGTTACTTTATTATTTATTTAAGATACGATACTCATAAAAGGATATCATCTACATGTGGAGAGTGAATTAGAATTTGTTCCATTATCAAAGCTAGGAATAAACTTAGCTTAACTTTCTTTCTTAGAATTATCAGAATTCCACGGAACGAAAGGTTTTATAACTTGTTACAAATTACGACATACTACTGGAATTTTAACTCTCGGATTATCTGAAAGATTTGGAATTGATTTTCATCCAAAGAGGAGTAGATTATACAATCAAATAAGTAATATTTTATCTTTATTGCATATAGTTACTTAAAAACACGATGCATCTAAATATAAAATAAATGTGTAGAACTTGAAAAAATAGTGAATGTCTATTCGATAAAAAAATATATATATATTAGTGAATGTCTATCTTGTTCTGTCCATCACTTTAGAAATTTTTTTTTTTTGTTCTGAAGGGGCGTCTGATATCAGGTCTTTTTAATAAGTTAGAAGTTATATTAATTACACACTAACACGGCTATTAAATAACACGAGAAAGAAAATTCATAAGAAATTGCAACAGGCAAACTGCGAAAGAAAAATAAGAGCACAGCTTCTTTTAGCCATAAGAAAGAAATGATCTAATATGACATATATGAGGCACTCCCTATAACGGCATTCTTATCCTTAACTTATCACCTTCTCACATATTATAAATCCCTATTTTTCCTTTTTCTCGGACCGGTAATATCCCAAAGAACAATCAGATTGTGTTTGTAGAAAACTGAGATTTTAATGCAGTTAAGATCAATATTGAATCATATACTATTGTTCTGTTTTGTTTTCGAAACAATTAAAATGTACCTACATTCTATGTGCTGTCGATTTGTACACATCGATTTTACGCCGAAGATACTAAGTTTCTTAGTGGTAGACTGGTAGTTATCGTTTTGGATATTGGATTAGGTGTGAAGTGCTTATCACATGTTCTCACACTACGTACGTCGTCGTTTATCTTTACATCAAAGCCAGACAAACACAACCTAAAAGAGATCACTGGCCAATGAGAGAGAGCCAACGACTAAAAATCCAAGAACAACAAATTTCCATAAAAAGAAATCATAAATGTAATATGCTATTTGTTAAAAAGTAATACTAAATACTGTTGTCATTTTCTGTTTGTCTCCTTGATTTATACGATGGTTTCTATTTCTCGTTTTGTTGTTGTCAAATGATGTTTTAATTTCATATTCCACTATTATAGGTATTTTAATATTTAGCACACTCGAGTTCTCAATTATTTGAACCTGACATTTGTCCATTTTAAAATTCGACGTTTTATCAATCAGACACATTAGTTTTTTTCACGCGTTATGTCATGTCAATACTTAATTAGTTAATTATATATATATATCTATCATATATCTAATCAACAGCCACTGGCATTCTTACCGTCTATATATATAATAAATAATACCTGATTAATAATAGTAAATTATTTTCAGAATCAAAATCTTGTAAAAACACAGAAAAGATGATTACATACGTGGTCTTAATTAAACCTAACTCTTATGCTATTTCTGTATATTATATATCACTGAATAATAACATTGTTTAGCGTAAAGAACCGCCGCCATATGCACTAACTACATATGCCTTGATTAACTTTAGTTCATTTCCCCTTCCAAGCTTAATTTATAATATATTAATGCTGTACGACTTTAGTCGCCTTTCTTAAGTTTTGAGCATTCATCTAGTTAATACTTAATAAAATACCAGAGTTTTACATTTCTTGTTTAGAGAGAGTGACTCAGTTGACTAGTCTAGATTTGCCCCTTATTTCGTAGGATTTAGGCTCTGCATATGGCTTATCATGTAGATCGTCGTGCTGAATCCAAAAGACTTATTAAACATAAAAAGTAGCTCAATATTATCGAAATTATTTGATTATGGTAAAGATTTCCTGTCTTATCTAACTTCCAACATCACAAATCACAATAAATTAAAATAACTAATTCAAAATTTACCTCCCCTGTAGATTCGACAAACCCGAAACTGCATGAACGGCCCGGTTTACGTAAAGCATTAATGTTATTTATTTATTTTTAAAAATGTGATGACTAACGTTGCATGCATAATTTAATTCTTTAACAAGATTATTAAATAATAAAATGGTTCCCATAAACTTTATAAATCTGCCTTGTAGTCGTCTCTGTCTCTATATATATACATGACATCACGAAATAACTCCCAACTTATAACCACCAATAAATCAAGAAAAACCTCTCTCGATCAATTTTTTTATATAACCAAAAGTTAAAAGGACCCACCATTTACGTGTTCGTCGTCTCATCACGGGAAAACGCATATATGTCGAGTAAAATAGCGGCGGCGGTAGCTGCGGCTGCGGTGGTGGTGAGAGAATACGATGAAGAAACCGACAAGCGTGACGTGGAGGAGATGGAGCGTAAATGTGATGAGACCGGACCGCATGGCAAACCGGTAATGGTCTCCGATCTATTAGGCGATCCGGTTCGTCGCGTCCGTCATTTTCCCTCTCACACTATGCTGGTAAATCATAGTTAACCTCTTTAACATATCGATTATAAACAATCTGTTTACACTTGTACGTACTATTTGATCATGTCTAGGTGGGTTATTGGTTGAAATAAATACGATTCTGACTGCAAATTACTTTTCTTATATTGACTTTATTTGGTTAAAATAAAAATTGAGGATAATAAAAAGCGTGGTGTATATGTGTAGGTTGCAGAGTATGGAGAAGGAAGAAAGATGGTGGGAATTGTAAGAGGATGTGTTAAAACTGTGACTAGAGGAAACTCAATTGATATCAAACTCGCTTATGTTCTTGGTCTTCGAGTTTCACCTTCCCATCGGTAATTTTTCTTCTTCTTTAAACTACTCTGCATTCAATTATTAATGATTAATGTGGATTAGTTGTGAACTGAATTAATTTTTTGACAAAGAAAAGACACTACATCAATTTAATTTGCATTTTGGAAAGGTTTTCCTTTGTGAACTGTTTTCCCATTAAACAGTTTTTCTTCTCTCACGTATTTCCACAATAAACATGGTTACGAGTGATTTGCAATTACCGTTATCTAATGATCATAAACGTGACAAAGACACATTTGTTCACAAGTTCTTTTCGTTATTTGTTTTCTTCAAGTCATTGGTTTTTTTCTTTTATTTTCTTCTATATAAAAAAAATGAACTTACATTTCAGTTCGATGGATACCCGCTTCTTTAGTTTGCTTCCACTTGTANTACACAAAACAATTTTTTTTTTTTTTTTTTTTATATATAATCATTAACTTCGAAATAGAAACTTCGTAATCATATACAAGAAAGATTCTTGTACATAAACCCACTTCGCTTAAATCAATTACAAAGTATTCATTTTACACATATATATAAATATGTGTGTGTGTGTGTGTGAGAGAGAGGGAGAGCGAGAATATATGTTTTGCTTTCTCGAAATTCGAATTCAATTCCACATAATAAATAAAGATTAAACAGAAAGTTGATGATATATAGATTCCAAAATTAAGTTATGTATCCAAAAGAAAGAAGTTGCCCTTTGTTGACACTTGTATCCACCCTAGTTGATTCTTCCTCACATATAATTAATCTCCATACAAACTATATCCCTTTATACAAATCAAATTTAATTGATAAAGTATGTGAATCTGATTTTAATTTGAATCTGATTTATCGAGCAGGAACTTAGGCATAGGAACAAAACTGGTGCGGACACTTGAAGAGTGGTTTAAGCAAGAAGGCGCAACATACGCTTACATGGCCACTGATTGTACCAACGAGCCTTCCATTAACTTGTTCACCAAGAAATGTTCCTATGTCAAATTCCGCACACCGACAATGCTGGTTCAACCGGTTCACGCCCATTCCAAAACAATCGGTTCAGATATCGCAATTCTCCGGTTAACTCCCAAAACCGCTGAATCAATCTATACCCGGATTTTCAAAGACTCAGAGTTCTTTCCTCGTGACATCGACGCAATTTTAACCAGCTGCAACAGCTTAGGAACGTTTATAGCATTCCCAAAAGAAAAACATGGTCCCAAGTTAGACCGCTTAGACCGCGATTTTCCAACGGATTTTGCGGTATTAAGTGTATGGAGCACCAAAGATGTATTCAGGCTGCAAATGAAAGGCGTTTCCCGGTTAACTCACGCGTGTTGCTCCGGTTCGAGATTTCTCGATTCTTGTATGCCATGGATGAAACTCCCCTCGTTCCCTAACGTGTTCGACAAGTTTTGGGTTTATTTCATGTACGGAATGCACATGGAAGGAAGAGACGCCCCACGGCTCATGAAAAGTTTATGCTCTTTTGTGCATAACATTGGGAGACACGACGGAGGATGTGGAGCTGTTGTGGCGGAGATTAGCCCTTCTGATGCGGTGGCTTCGGCCATTCCTCACTGGAGACGGCTTTCGTGGGCCCAAGATCTTTGGTACCTCAAGAAACTCTCCGATGAACCTGAACTGTCCGATTGGAGTAAATCAAGATCTTCTTCTTCCTCCGTGCTTTTTGTTGATCCTCGTGATATTTAATAGATACTCAAGAATGTATTTAACTTTATTGTACATAAAGATGATAAAAGAAAAACATTTATGTGACTCTTGACAGCTAAGACTCTGTTCTGAAGTTTTAGGTATAATAAACATTCTGATTTTAACACTAGGACATCCTTAGCTTATGACACAATGAATGGTGGAGAAAGCATTTGACTTTCTTGTACATAAATGTTGATTAAACTAGAAAAAGGAACCTTTATGCGACCACTGACTCTTTACAGTTAACACTCTGTCCTAAAGTTTTAGGTATTAAGAGAACATTGTAAGTTTAATTACTCTGTATCAAGAGCATCAAAATCAGGTTCTGGGGGCTTTTGCAGATTCATCAAACTCTTTGAACTCTCGGAAACTCTAAGCTTATGACCCTTAAGCGCGTTAGCAGCAAATCTTGATGCTAATACCGTGGAACGCAATCTAGAACTTGAACCAACAGAACTATCACTCCTTGTAATCATACCCATATTATCATCATAATCGTAATCATCTTTATAATCCATTTCTTCTTCTTCTTCTTTACGTCTAAGCTCTGCATTTTTTCTTCTTAGATGTCGACGCCAAGCGGCTTGGATAAAACAAGCAGCCCAAGTCCTCCATTGTTGAGAATAAAACCTGAAAGTTTGTTGAACCTGGCGACTATGAAGACGCCTGAACTGACTTGCCACAAACTTGAGCTCTTCAGCTTCTAAGGCAAAAGCCTCTACTTCAGTTAGAGCCTTCACTGTTCTTGTAGAAGAAGGTAAGTTTGAGCCTGCTTTAGGGTCAAGTGCCCAAGTCAGAAGCTCTTCACCACAAAAGTCACCTTCCTTCAGTAACCCTCTGTTGAAGAAACCGCTTCTTCCACCATCGGTCGTTACACTCTCTAACCGGCCTCGGATTATGAAAAGCATTTCGTTAACCGGATCTCCTTCTCGTACTATGTAAGTGCTCTCTGTGTATAGACTCGGCTTCAGTCTCTCACAGATCGCGTCTAGTAATCTCTCATCCATATTAGCAAACAGAGGAACCTATAAAAAATGGAAATACACATTTTTCTTGTGAATCAAGTATATAATCTGTAGACAATTTCATATTCTCATTTTTTTAGTAAAACTTACCCTGCGAACAAGATTCAGACAGAGATGGCGTTTGATGTCTCTTCTGAGATCTTTTGGTAAACTCTGGACTATGTTTTCCTCGTCAACTCCTCTTATTTCTAACCATTTGTATTGATCATACCTTCTGACTCGTTCTCTCAGATTCTGTGGAAGCGATCTATGGTGCATCCATTGTTCGGAATCGCGTCTTTTGATCCTCATCTCCTCTAGACGAACTGTAAGCGACTGAAGATAAGTCTGCATATTCCCGATGAGAAGTGCAAACAGGAGGAGCCCGGCTACAGCAATTGCAATAGAAAACAGAACTTCTCCTGGATATGTACTTGTTTGCAGTCCTTGACCCAACGTGCTGTATAGAAAACACCCAAAGATGATTTCTCTACACCACATGCTAACAGTTATTCGTGGATTTCAATGTTTTTATTACCTGAGATTTTGAAGACCCCACCAAAGACAATAGCAAAACTTGGAGAAAAACGTTGTCGACGATACAATTCCAGAAGACACAGCCTGACTATAGATTCCATAGTTGAATTTCGAATCATCGCTTTTTGCAGAACAGTTGTTCTTGAAAAGATCAGGCACTGCTTTGGTCCACTCATTGTCCCGATTGCTCATAAATTTGCTGCCACAATACAGAATCTGAACACAGAGTTTCGGATCTGGCTGGACTTTACAAGCGGATCTCAAGCATGTATCATTACGTTCCACAGACAACATGTACCAAAATGCGCCAGTTATCTACCAAAGTATAACAACATTTTTTTTTTAGAAGCACAGACAAAAAGAAAATCCAACAAAGCGGTTGTCTGAAATATATCAAATGCTGATGGATGGATTCTGAAACGCTTACGTGGCTAGCAAGCATATACCAGAGGAGATAATAAGCAGCACCTGCCCAAGCACCTTCAGCGAAAGCCCCTGCTGTTTTCTTAAGCTCTGATGTCAATGGAACAAACCTAACAAATCTTGGTATGTACTGAGTGATGACTATGTGTAATAGCGCCTGTTTCGTTGGCAATACATCTGTTCCTTTAGATCCATGAAGAAACTTCCACACTGCAATCTGCAAGAACAACACCAAGAATCACTAGTTTAATAAATCAATGCATATCCAGTAATGACTGAATTATTAACACCAAAGATTGAAGCTTTAGTAGATAGCCAACGAAGATTGAAGCCTTGGCACGTAGATAGTAAACACACAAAGATTGAAGCTATTTCTTAATTACCTGAGGTAAAGGAAGGACTGCGAGGAAATCGACAATAAAATAACGAGTCAAGTAACGTTCAGCGATCTTTGCAGGGTCGATCACAAGCTCACCTCTTCCAAACACACGAGAAGAAGGAGCGATATAAGCTGTACGGAACTGAAGAGCCATTCGTGTTAGGTAAAAAACATCGATGATCGTTCTCAGAGTCGTAGTTGTCACAGCTAACTTAGAGTCGATCCCAATGCAGTTCCCTGAGTTATCGACAATCGGGAGATAGAAGAAGAGAGGATCAACAGAGACAGCAAGGATGCATGAGATAACGAACATTCTGTTCCATAACAAAAGTGTTCTGTCTTGAGGATCAAAGATTTTCTTCTCGGACACTCTTAGATCTTCAGGGAAAACAGCTCTTGTCACGCCTGATGTTAGAGATTTTCCGATTGTTTTCAAGCCTTCAGATCCGATTTTAACTCCTTCTCTAAAGGATTTGGATGTGTTCTTCGTCTTTCCTCCTCCTCCTCGACCAGTTAGGTTGAACAATCCGAAACATGATCGCTTCATTCCGGTAGCAGTAGAAGACATTGATACCCTCGAATCTGTATCATCTAATCTGCAATTAAGATGTTATTAACAACAACGTTCATAGATTTAAAGAACAGATATCTGAACTAACAACGTGAAAGAAGGATCCATATTCTCGTTGATTTTGTTTCTCTTTTACCTTACAAATTTCTCTCTCTGGCCACCTATATATTGGGATTTGTACATTTTCTCGGGAGAATCGATCACATGTGTACGAACCAAAACCTAGCGACATTCAGTTTTTTTCTTTTTCTTTCGTGAAATTATGAACAAACCTGTAAAAAACATATAACAAGGAAAGACCTGTTTACCGGAAAAATAAATCTTAAAAAAAATTCCATTGTCTCTCAGACTTACGTTGATTTCCAGTAATGTGAGAAGGCTCTGATTTTTTCTAGGATCTAGAGCTTGAACCTTGGGGAAGAAGAAATAAAGGAGAAGGCATTTCGCATTCCTAAACCTAACATGGCGGAGGAAGCTGGAGAGAGAAACGGACTAGTGCCACGTAGCAAAAGTATATTTAAAACAAAAGTTTGAATACTAGTTTTCCTGAATATGTGAATTTGTTTTTGAAAGTTGTTTCCCACTTAACGTTAAACCAACTGTCTAAAGTGGTGTTTGAATTCTGAAATAGTATAACACTCTATTGTGTTTGTTATATGAACTGTAAGAAGATTTTCTACAAACCATAGAAAGAATAGGAATGAAGAACTATTTAGATTGTGAAAAAAAAAAAAAAAAAAGAAAAAAAAAAAAGAAGAAGAACTATTTAGATCTTTGAAGAGATTCTGTTGACGATAAACACTTTATGGAATGCAGAATAGAATATGGAAGATTTTTGTTGCTAATATCAAAACTCATTTCTTTTATAGATTGCAATAGCCTACATATAGAGTAACATAAAGTTTCTGTTAACGTAAGTTTCTTTTGTAGTGACCTACATTATAGCCATATTAAATAACCTTTTTATAGTATATAAAACAAGCAAATACCAACAAGGTCACAAGTTAAACTGCTAAAGATCGAAGAAACAAAAGAGAGTCAGTCGAATTACGAAGAGCACTGAATCGTGTCTACTGTCTACTTCACCAATTTCTAAAAAGTAGAGAAAAATATTAATGATAGCAATTGTTCAGTGTAAGAATTCAACAATGTAAGAGCGCAACACAACAAAAAGACAGTGGAGATTCTTTACTCTGACTCACTCTCTTTTATTATTGTATAACGAAAAAATTCAAAATCTAAGTGCACATGACACTGTTGGTCCACAAAACACCCACTTATGACTTTATCACAACACAAAGAATGGGACATCCCATCCCATAGAGTTTTTGTTCTCTTTCGAACTTAACATTATATTTGTCTTCACAATACCAAATATCGTTATGGATCTTTCTATACGACTATACCATCTTACTAATAATGTTCACAAGTTTCTGTCAAAATCTTTTGAAGTAAAACATAAAAAAGTAGAAAAAAAATCCATTGCAATCCTTGAGATTCGTGCACATTTTGCCAAACAGCTACAATGTCCTTTTCAACAGCGAGTGTGATCAACGCAATGCTATGAACTATAATCTTTATTTACTACTATAACAATTATTCTAATGTGCATCGTAGAGAGAAGACTAGAAAAGTGGGGTGGGATATACATATATTAAAGAGATGAGGCAAAATTACAAAATCAATAATTTTACGCATAGCTCCCGAAGCAGTCAAAGCGGATCTTGGACACTTCGCCTCCCAATTCGTTAGCTAAATTTCTTCTCTTTTTTCTTGAATCTCGTTAACAGACTAACTAATCTCTTCTCTTAGTTGTCCAATAATTCAGTTTGTGTTTTCTTTAAGTAAACATGCAAATACAATCCCAATCAAATTTAGCAAGTAAAACGAGTAGAACAAAAAAAAATGAATACATAAATAAACAAATAAAAGTCTAATCTTAAACATCACTATATGATCCACTACCCAAAAGCAAGTAACATCATCATTAAAAAACAACATTATCATTTCCTAACTTTCTTTTTTAATTACATCTTTTTTTGTCTTCTTATATTTTTGTCAAATCCATCCACTATAGTATAACCTTTTCTTTTTCTATTTCTCTACATGTAATTATTACGCAGTTTGAACCTCGATGAATATGGAAAAATTAAATATTTTTTTAAAAACGTGAAATATAATTATATTCTCAAAGTTAACTATATATTTTTAAAAAAGAGTATAATAAAGCAAACTCAGGAACAGCTTTTTTTTTACCTCAAGACATTCTCAACGACTGATTCAGAGAGATACCGAATGTTCAGAAACGATTCCATCTTTGAATTGCAAGGAACAGAGACATGCCTTCAAGACCAAATCCAATCCGACCGAAGCCATTCGTCAACAAAACAGGAGTTCTTTTCTTGATCCTCACAATCTCATCTTCTCTTGTCATCTTCTTCGCAATTGTCTACTTTATCTATCACCTCTGGATATCTCTTCTCAACCGCTCTAGGACCATCCCTTTCTTCGACGTTGGCGCGTCCCCATCAAAGCTCCAGTTTTTCTCTTACAAAGAGCTCAAACTAGCAACGAACGACTTCGACGAATCCAACGTGATTGGTAAAGGCGGCTCGGGGACTGTGTTCAGAGGCATTACAAGAGACGGCAAGCTTTTCGCTGTTAAGAGACTCGACAGTCTCTCTCTTCAGTCGGAGACCGAGTTTCAGAACGAGTTACAGATTCTGGGCGGGTTAAAGTCGTCACTTCTGGTGACCCTTTTAGGGTACTGCGTCGAGAAGAATCACAGGTTCTTGATTTACGAGTACATGCCCAACAAGAGCCTTCAAGAGCTTCTTTTCAACGAAGATGGAGACTCGTGCTTGAATTGGGAGAGGAGGTTCAGTATTGTCCTCGATGTAGCGAAAGCTCTCGAATTTATGCATTTCGGGTGTGATCCACCGGTGATTCACGGAGACATCAAGCCAAGTAATGTTCTGCTTGACTCTGAGTTTAAGGCAAAGATTTCGGATTTCGGTTTGTCTAGAGTGAAGGTGGAGGGAGGTTATGGGGTTGATCTGTTCAGCCAGGATTTGGGGAAAAGTCAAGAACTTTCTGGGAATATCGGAGGAGAGAGCACTCCTCAGACCGCCATTGGCACTCCAACGCATCATGAGGTTGATTTCGCTCTTGCTCTACAAGCTTCTTCGTCTTCGAAGAACAGCAGAACAAGTCGTAACATTAAGGCAATGAATCTGAACTCGATGAGCTTAGCCATTGAGGGTGAGACCAAAGGAAAAGAGGTCTCCAACGACGTGGATGATTCCAAGGTGAATCAAAATGTCTTGTCATGTGAGGATCATGAGTTTGAGCAGAGCAAGGAGATGAATCTGAGTCCTAACTCGGTTCTTGATTTGGGGAAAGCATCGAAACAATGGGGGAGAGATTGGTGGTGGAAGCAGGAAGGGAGTGGGGAATTGTGTAGTAAAGATTACGTTAGGGAGTGGATAGGGAGTCAGATTCACACGGCGAATCCGGATTGGGATGATGAGAAGAAGATCATCACTAGCACTCCTGAGCTGGGAGTTTCGACTAGGACAATCGATAAAGCGGATGATCAAGATGGGTCTGGTTTGAATGAGTCTCGGTTTGACACTTTAGAGGAAAAGTTTGCAAAGGAAGAGATCAGCGAGAGGAAGAGCAAGAAGAAATCGAAGAAAAAGAAGAAGAAGCATAGGAATATGGAGGAATGGTGGAAAGAGGAAGAACACCAAGACGAGATGAACAATAAAAAGAAGATTAGAGTTTTGAGAATCAAGTTCAAAAATCGATTAAAAGTCCCACATTTTCGTTACTGCTTCCATGGTAAGGGTGCAAATGGCGTCGAAGACCGTGAAGGAGAAGCAGCGGGAGAGTTTAGCTTCAGAAGAGGATGGAGAAGGAAAAGCAATAGCAGCAGCAGCAAGAAGAAGAACAACAACAATAAATCAATGGGGAGTGAGATGTGGAGTGGAGATTTGTTCAGCCGCGAGTTAAGCAGTACGACGAGTATGAGAGGGACATTGTGTTACATAGCACCAGAGTATGGAGGCGGTTGCTGTTACTTGATGGAGAAAGGCGATATCTACAGCTTTGGAGTACTGATTCTAGTGATAATCTCGGGTAGGAGGCCTTTACACGTCCTTGCATCGCCAATGAAGCTTGAAAAAGCGAATTTGGTGAGTTGGTGTAGGCAACTGGCTCAGTCAGGGAATGTTCTTGATCTGGTAGACGAGAGATTGAAGGATGTGTATAACAAAGAAGAAGCAGGATTGTGCATTAACTTGGCTCTTGCTTGTCTACAGAAAACGCCTGAGTTACGGCCTGATATTAGTGAAGTTGTGAGGATCTTGAGAGGGGAAATGGAAATGTCCTCGACTGCTTTCGAGTTTTCTCCTTCGCCTCCGGCAAAATTTTATGGTAGTAGATCAAAGCGGAGAAGTTAAAAACAGAGCAATGCAGAGTAGTTCGAGGTTTGATCTGATCTTTTTTTTTTTGTTTTCTTTCCGAAATTGTTGAGTGTAACTTAAAGAGGGTTTTAGCTTTTGAGAATTGTATTATGTTGTAATGTTTGTAAACTATGAGCGAGATGGCATTTCCATCAAAACGCAGAAGAATATATATCAAATTATAGTTGAACTGCAGTTTCATATTGAGAAATCTCTCAATTGCGCTAGTGAAGTGCCCTAAAACTAGGGCTGATTGATGTTCCTTGGGTGTTTAATGAGCATGCTCTCAATGATAAGTTGATAACCAAGTATTTTTTTTCTAAAAAGCAACAAAGCAATATATTTTCAGAAGCTTGCAAGCTGCAACTAAAGTAAACAAGTCATAAAATCAAGGGACCCATAACTTTTTTGATGGAGGAAAATGATGGTTCCTTGAAATGTGGCATGAAAATTGCAACACTCAAAAGAATCCAAGGAGGTATCAATCATCATGGTTCATGAGAATATGACTCAAAAGACTTATAAACAAAACGAAGTCCAAGGACAAAAGAACACAGAAAACGACAAATAGGACAATGAGATCCCTAAAGATCTTGCCTTTGAAACACAGTGATCTCAGCCTTTGCCTGTTGAGAGGTCTGGTTCATATCATAACACATTGAACTCAAACTTCCTGTGCTTTAACGTGCAGCGACGCGTGGATGTGTGTGCCTATAGCAATCAACAATCAAACTAGTTTCTAACATCTTGCATGTAATCCGGAAAGAAATTCCTGGTTCAGCATGGTTGCAAATGATTATTTTTGCTCATTCATTGATATTCTCCTCTAGGCTAAGCAAAGGTAACGACCAGGTAAATCGGAGAAGAGATTACCTGGAAAACTTCACTTCACGGCGGATGTAGTGAAAGCATACAAACCAAAATGAACGGATGGGCTGGGAACAAAGCTTCTGCCGTCGTGCAGATTGCTTGTATCACAGTTCTGAAGAGTTGAGACCACGAGGTCGGAAAATCGAGTTTACTTGAGTGAACGTTTGATTACAGTCTTCAAGTCTTACTCCTATCAGGTTCATTTTTGTATTTTGATCGTTGGCCTGTATAGCCTCCCCGAGAACCAACTTTTTGAAGATCTTTCCTCTTGCTTTTTCTGACCCCTTTCCCCTTTTGCTCCTCAAGAAGTTTCTGGAGCTTAGGATTACCTGGGAATCCTTTTGCTTTCATATCTATATATATCTCTCTGGCCTTTTCGAGCCACCCACATGTCAAAAGGCCCTGTACTGTGGCCAAGTGAAGAGCAGCATTAGGCGCTATCTCAAAACGAGCCATTTCTGCCCAGATCTTCAAAGCATTTTCCGGTTGATTTTCCTTGAACAGTTTTCCAAGAATGAGGAGAAAAGTGTCTTCTTTAGGACCTAAACAAGAAATCTTCATTTGGCCTAAAACCTCTAAAGTTTGATCGAAATTTACAGCTTCAAGGAATGCATGAAACGTATCAACTGTTAGACTTAGGTTCTCACTTATCATGGTTGCCAATACATTCCTGGCTTCTTCCAGCTTTCCCTCCTCACAAAGGGGCCGTATCATCGAGTTGTAGGTGACTGAATCTGGCTTTAACCCATCCTCCTTCATCTTCTCCACAAGCTTCATAGCTTCATCAAAGCAATTCTCACGGGTCAAGACATAAACCAAAGAGTTGTAAACTTGAACCCCTGGAACCAAGCCTCGTTTCTTCATTTCATCGTAGAGCCTGAGAGAATCGAAAAGGTTGCCAACTTGAGAAAAGCAAGAGATCATGTGACTGTAAGAGTCCTTGTTAGGCGTGATACAGTAATTCCCCATCTCTCGCCAAATCCTCTTGGCTTCAGTCACATCAGTCCAAATGTTACACCAACCATTAAGAATTATGTTGAAACCCTCAACATCCACGGGAAAGAGCTTTTTGCTAGCAAGCATGAACTCTTCAGCTTTTTCAATGTGGCCATGTCTACACAAGGCAAATAGCAATCCTTGAAACGCTTCATCATCAGGAACGTGCTTAAACTTATCCATGATATCGAATGTCCGAATAGCTTGGCTTGTATCATTAGCTGCAGCATATCTACATCAATACCAATTCAATATCACAACAACATTCAACATAAGAGTAACTTATTATCTTAATCTAAAAAGAAGACAGAAACACTAACCTGTCCATCATGAGAAACATGGCCTTTCTAGTATCCCTGGAAACATGAAACATGTCACGGATCAAACACCAAGCTATGTTGAACTTTTGATGATTACCCAACACCCAAATCATCAAATCACAAGCTTTCTGATCATCGCAGCCTCGTTTCTCGCCCCATTTGAAGGCCAGAAAGGCAAGCCTCCATTCATCTCTTAGTTCCCAGATTAAAGAGTACAAAGACTCATGATTGAGCTCAAAGGATGACTCCTCAAGAGAAGCCATCGCATCACCCTCTGACTCTAGCTCAGAGACCTGTCTGATTAAATCAGCCAGACCCTGTTCCAACGGAGCCATTGCTTGAATGATATCAAATCCTTGGGAGATGATATGGGTGGAGAAGCCATTGGAATAGACCAAATGTGGGACATGGCTTAAGATTCGAGAATGCACAAGACCTGCTCGATGAAATGCTGAAGAGAAGGAAGCAATGTGGAGAGATGATGAGTTAGAAACAGAAGTCGACAGTGCATGTAGTAGGTATTGACGTTGAACAATCCGGCATTGTGGTGTCCGCGTTAGTCTCCTAGCAATGGCAACAATCGCAGCCATAGCTCATGCGGAAGTGAAGGAGAGTGAGAGAGGACGGAATCTTTTTAAAAAACTAGGTTTTTAATCCGCGCTACGCGCGGATCTATACTAATATTTTAGTTTAATTTTTTTTTCTGATATATTTTGTCTATATTAATATTTTTGTTTAATTTTTTTTGCTGATATATTTTAAATCATTAAAATTATAATAGATATATAGAAATTCTCTTTTATATAAAATAATTTAAAATATAATATATAGGATGATGATCTCAAACTTATTCGATCAAACTTATTAATTGTCTTCAAACATAGAATTTGGATTATGCAGGTGCCGTCAAGTTTCTTAATCTCATTTGGACATCTTCAATAACTTATAGCTTCAACTTTTATATAGTATAGAAAAAAGAAATATATGATTTTATTTGGTTACTATTTTATTAAGAAAGAGATGATTTTCATTAAA
>OVBI01000071.1:109558-181387 GCA_900406495.1 Sisymbrium altissimum | reverse complement strand
AGGATGCCAATGATTCCTGAGAGATTTAAAGATGACAATATGTTTAAGCAGGGACAAAGATTCTCCAGAAATGAGAAGAAGTTAGTAAAGAAACTTACCTGAAGTGGGTGCAAGCCAAGTTTGCGATGTCCAACTCCCTCAATGGATATAACATGCATCCCTTCTACAGAATATAGAGGTGCTAAGCACGCATTTACAGCAGAGTGCCTGCAATAACATTTTCCAGTATGGGGGAGAAAAAATCAACAAGAAGGCCTAAACTAACCAAGTGGTGGTGGTCTAGTGGCTTCCACTTGGGGAGGAGTCGCCCTGTTGGTCTAGGCCAGGGATCGATTCCCCTCAAGTGCGAAGTTGCTAAACATTTCCCCATTTGGCCACACGGATATGGGCCCATGCTTTAGGGCCCATTTGCAAACCCGGAGAGAGGGTCTATCCATGGGCTGCACTTCCCCTGGGGGGATTAGTTGGGCTTCGGTCCAGATACCCTCCCGGTCTTACAAAAAAAAAAAAAAAAAAAAGGCCTAAACTTAAGCAAAGCAGAGCCAAGATATCAGAGGAAAAGAGACGCACACGCATGTCTTTGATATTCTGTCATAATGAGAGACCATCACCGTGCAAGCTCCACAACCACCTTCCCCGCATCCCAGCTTTGTCCCGGTCAATCCTAAATCTAAAGGAAACAAGAAACGTATGAAAGTTATAAGTAAGCCAAAATATATGTATACTTCATAATGGAGCAACTCTTTTTTCCAAAATACACTCGAGCACTTAGAGAACTAAAAGACATAAGGGAGCTACTGAACATCAGACTTGCATGATCTCCATTTTTATGAAATCAGCTAATTGGGCACAAACAACCATTTGTACCTCTAGTAATATTCCTTTATCATGATTCTTCGTATATATACAGAGTAACACTATAAAAAATTGAACTTTCGAGCTAATTGTTGCTTATGCTTCCTCTATCTAAAGCTATATATAGTGGCTTCTAAAATCAAGCAGCCACAGTGCTAACACTTTTGGGACATCTCTGTCTCCAACGCAGTGGATTTTGTACATCTTCTTCATCCAAAAGACTCCGACGCTCTACCGTTGTCGCCGAAACTCACACTATCGCATTGCTCAAAAGCCCATCTCGTGGAAGAAACCTAAACGGCTTTTCGTCCATTCAAAGGTCCAACAAATCTAAAAGGTATCATTTGGGCTACACAATTCAGGCCCATATCTGCCCCATACCAACTAACTACGTGCCGCTCCCGCTCATGCAAAGATCCTTCCTAGTTTTTTCTTTCCATTTAAACTCTCATACAAAAGAGAAGGATGGATAACAATAGTGGTAAAAACTCCTTTACAAACTACAAGGGTCAAGGTTGTTTTTCTTTTCTTTTTTTAGGCGGCAAGATTTATGCTTGCAACTCACTTAGTAATAAAGTAGCTAATAAGCCATATATATACAATGCGAGACTAATAACATAGTACCAGTTTATTAACATCGCACTTGTAGTGTCTATCATGCTTAGTGCTTACTGTTGAAGTCACCATATTTGTAAATATTGAAGACCAAAAGGAATAGAGTAATAAAGGTAATAAAGGTAGATGAATTGGTATTACCGATCCTAAACTATCATCACACCTCAATATCTATCAATACCAAAATTAAAGACCAAAAGGAATAGAGTCGTATAGTTACCCACCTCTGAGATATTCGAGAAGCGTCATATGAGCTAAGCCATCGGGCAACACTCTTCGAACGCCATTAACGTATAGTATCGCTTCTACAAACTCGTCCCCGATCTGCTTCGTCTCTCTGTCGTTCTTCAGTGAACTCATTTCTCAATGAAATCTGTTAAAGATAGCAAAGCAGATTACCCAGCATTTATCTCCTTTCTTTCTTTACTTTTTTGGACAATATATATCTCCTTTCTTTCTATATCTATATTTTTATTCTTATTTTCGGCATATATATTAATTAATGGATACATTATTAGTTGTCACTTGTTACAATAAAATCCTCAAATCAAGAAGAAGAAAAGTTATCCAAATCGAGAACAGATAGCACAATTGAAGAAACCTGCCCCCAAATGAGAAAGAAGACAAAAAGCAATCTTTTAAGTTGCTCCGTTTTTTTAGCATCAGTAGACAGAGACTGTTGCCGTGTTGCGAGCCTCTTGCGTTAATTTTCGGATAATTTTATAAGAGTATTTCCAACTGCAGATTAAATTAAATAAATAAATAAATAGAAAAAAAGAGAGAAGTTGAGATATCGTCTTTTACATATACATTAAAGATTATTTTACCATTTATCAACTTATGATTAGTGTTGTATTTTTTTAAAAAATAATTATTTACTTAAAAATATATACTAAAATAATAATATCTTGGATTTGAGATCAAAGCTTTTGAATTATCATGATGCTTTGACAATATTAAATCACGTGAATTTAATGCCATATCTTTGTAGGGTTGGAAACATTGTAGTCCATACGATCATGGGTTCGTTTTAATTTCTGACACATTACTTGTCTTTTTTTTTTTGACAGCGACACATTACACACAATAATAATCTTGGGCGTTTTTTTTGTTCGATAATTATTGTTGCCACTTGTATCATCCATTGATTGGGTATTAAACAATTAATACTATTTTTATTTTGAAACACTAATTAATATTATTATATTATACCATATTAAAAAACAAATTTACATACTGATTTCAGTTGTACTTGTGTACATAATAATACAAATATCATTATCAAAAGGAAGTATCTAACATACTTATATCAAATACTGCTGACATCTTTCAGTTCAATATATAAGCTATGCCAATTATATGAAGTACCTAACAAATGCTTTACTAGAGTCTAGAGATCGCTTGGTCGCTTGGATATTCATATTATATATATAGTCATCGCCTATATGTGGATGATATATACATTGAATCGTTAATAAAATATATGAATACTTTAAATTAGGTTATAAGCCAATTACAAAGAAAAGAGCCTAAAAATCTTATCATCGTTTTTACAGGTTGAGAGAAATACTAAATGACTAAATGAGATTCCATAAACATGTTAAGAAAATTTCAGAGCAAGTTGAACCAATATCTTCTAGAAGATTTTTTTACCGGGTTGAAAATGCCGTTACGGCGCAAGCACATTATCCGGCTGCGTGGGTTATATCTCAGTGTGTTTCCAAGGGATGTGGAGATTGCTTGCAGATTATTTTTCGATTTATGGAAGAAGAATTCGTTGATGCCTTCGTTGGAGTCAGTCACTCAAGAATTGAAGGGAACGTGTGATAGAAATCTGGAGATATGGTTGATCTACACCAGCATTGGAACCAAGATTATCTGCTTTTGGGTTTGCGTGTATCTTAAGTTATGCTATTTATTAATGTGCGTATCTTTTTTATATTCGTTATATGTTAGAGATATCTTTCATTTGTATATAACTACAAGTCTAGAACAGTTTCGATCTGTTGAAAAATCGAGCAAATTAAAGGGGGAGAGTGAATGCAGGGCAATGTATTCAATTGATTACGTTTGCTCAGGTTCTTGTGATAACTGATAATCAACATATTCTATTAGATTTCGAAATAGCTTCTCAATATCTAAAACGTGAACTCGTTGAAGAAAGTGTATCAATATGCAAAATGAAAATTTTCTTCCGACTTTCGTGTTTTTCTCTACATTCAAAATGAACATGTTATATCAACATGCAAGACAAAAGGGACAGCTTTTGCCCAGTCCAATCTGATCAAGGCTGATACGTTTCGTAATATGGGCTGCAGTTTTGAGATTTGTTTTTTCTATAGAACCACTTGTAAGAGCTGGCCACGAGAATATTTGGGCTCTAAAACAGAATTACTTTGTGGCCCATTATTTACTGACTTCAGCTAAAAAGAAGAGAAAAATAAATTTACAAGTGGGAAGAATCGAAGTCATTCGACGATGTATTGTACATGTACATGTACATATTTATTGATGAGTGTTTTCTTTTTTGTTAAAAAGAAGAGAAACACAAATTCCTTACTTGACCTAGTCCAGCCATTGTTAAAAAGAAGAGAAACCCATGCATATACACTTTTCTTGATAATATAATTATAAGCCATCTTCACAACATAAAAGTTTTTTGTTCATATATTTGCTTCAGTGTGTAATTGTTAGTCTGCTTTGATGAAAAACTAAAACCTAATTATGGAATAATTCTATTAACAACAACAAAAACAACAAAAATCCTTGTGTACGTAATATGCAGGCATTGGCACTAAAATTCTTTGCTTTTGGGTTGCGTGTGTCGTAAGTTACGTAATTTACAGAACCTTGTGGTATATATGTGTTGATTTGATTGTTAATTTTCTCAGTAAAAGTTTCTTAAGAAATCATGTTTTAATTCATAACGAAGATGAAAGATATAGCAACCTACTTTTGTACCGCCCTATGAGTCTATGACCATCGATCAAGTCTTTACATATTTCTACAAAATTATAAATGGGATGTTTACTAAAGAGGGGAAACTTGTGTCCTTGAGTGTGTGTGTTATGTTGTGCCATAATTTGCTTGCATCCAAACGTACGAAGAATCATGAGCCATCAACTGATTCTTCACCAATTAGGCTCAACGCATTTATGTTATGACCCACCACATGTCGTGCCAACTTGGATAGACCCGAACGTTGACACATATGGACGTGGTCTTGGTTGATTAGGACTTTTTGGACATGCTGGCTTTTTACTCTGTGGATCAGTATTTCATCTAATTTGAACCAAATCTCAAAACCAAATATATATTGAAATTTCAATTGGCCAAGAGTATAATAACATTTATTTTATTTACCTCTATTCTGATCAAAAGTATTAAAAACCTCTTAAACTGGAAAGGGATGGAGTTATGTACACTGTATATTATTTTTGCATTTCATTTCTAAATGATATTTACAGTTTGGCAAAAAAAAAAATTATTTTTGCATTGACAGAAACATGGTCTATTCGTGTTGAGCAACAAAATTGTGTCTGTGCTTGTTGTTATTGGTCTGGTTAAGCAATAAAACGTAAAACGCTAAATTTTTCAGCATTAGAAAATTTTGGTTCCTAGTCCCCATAACAACAACAAAATAAACATGATTTCGTCGTTGATAGCAATAAAACGAAGCACATACCACTAGCGTCAATGATACTGAAGCGAACATCACTAGAATCATCAAAGAGATTCTAAGAGAACGAGTCTTCTTCGCGAAGAGTAATAGACTCAATCGCTCAAATCCAACCCCATGGACCATGGTGATTACAATCATCATCTTCTTCCAGCTCTTATCGAATATCTGTTTTTTTTGTTCCATGCGCAACACTGTGTATATCAGTCGGTTGAAATAGCATACTGTATTTTTATTTTGTAACGTCAACTATATTGAAACCTCAAATGCCATATCCCAAAAACACAAAGACAATTACCAATCTATAACTAAACTCTATATTCCTACTTGTATTTCATCATTTCAGTCAGCATTGAACCGTTATATATATATATATATAATCTTTAGCAACAATCTCAAATATTTCAAATAACTATAATTATATTGGAGAAACGATTCAGTTTCTGTATATATAAATAAAACACAGATTCATTTTGGGAAAATAAAACGTCTAATTTTAGGAGCTTTCCTTCTTCCTTGTAAATTTCGGAGAAATTAACGTTTCACCTATATCTCATTTTCTCTCTGTGCCTCTCTCTCTCCGCCGTCGTCTCCGGCGATCAACGCCACCAACGCCATTAATCAACAACATTAACTTCTTATCCTTTTGTTTTGATTGATCCTCATGGCGGATATCGTGAAACAGATCTTAGTAAGACCGATCCAATTAGCGGATCAGATAACTAAAGCGGCCGACGACGCTTACTCATTCCGTCAAGAATGTCTAGAGGTCAAAGCCAAAACGGAGAAGCTAGCCGGTCTCCTCCGTCAAGCGGCACGTGCGAGCAACGATCTCTACGAACGTCCCACTCGCCGTATCATAGACGACACAGAGCAAGTTCTCTTCAAAGCCCTAGCGCTCGTAGAGAAATGCCGCGCCACGGGGTTGATGAAACGCGTCTTCACCATCATTCCCGCCGCTGCGTTTAGGAAGATCACGATGCAGTTAGAGAATTCTATTGGAGACGTCTCTTGGCTTCTCCGTGTCTCCGCTTCAGGGGATGACCGTGATGACGAGTATCTAGGGCTCCCTCCCATCGCTGCTAACGAACCGATCCTCTGTTTGATTTGGGAGCAAGTCGCTATTCTCTTCACAGGCTCTCTCGACGATCGATCCGACGCAGCGGCTTCGCTCGTGTCCCTCGCTCGCGACAATGATCGTTACGGGAGGCTGATTATCGAAGAAGGTGGGGTTCCTCCGTTGCTGAAACTTGCTAAAGAAGGTAAAATGGAAGGTCAAGAGAACGCGGCTCGAGCCATTGGGTTATTAGGACGAGACCCTGAGAGTGTTGAGCAGATCGTGAACGCAGGTGTATGTCAAGTGTTTGCCAAAATCCTCAAAGAAGGTCATATGAAAGTCCAGACCGTTGTTGCTTGGGCTGTCTCTGAGTTAGCGTCTAATCATCCCAAATGTCAAGACCATTTCGCTCAGAATAACATCATTCGTTTCCTCGTGAGCCATCTCGCTTTCGAGACGGTTCAAGAGCATAGCAAATACGCTATCGTGAGTAACAAGCAAACATTGTCTTCGATCCACACGGTTGTGATGGCTAGCAACACGAACCCGAGTGAGAAGAAGGAGCACCACGACAACGAAGAAACAAAAAGCAATATTTCTCATCCTATGAGTAACCAAACACCGAGCCAGATGCACAACATTGTTACAAACACATTGGCGATGAAGGGTTCGGGTTCGGGTTCGGGCTCGGGCTCAGGTTCGGGTTCAGGTCCGGGAACTAACAAGAATCAGATGAAACAGAGCAGTCAACAACACCAGCATCATATAAAGGGTGGTCCAACCCCGAGAGGGAACAATCCAACTCATGTTTCTTTGATAGGGACAAGCATTAAGGGAAGAGAGTTTGAGGATCCAGCAACTAAAGCTCAGATGAAGGCAATGGCTGCAAGAGCATTGTGGCAGCTCTCAAGAGGGAATCTCCAAATATGCAGAAGCATAACAGAGTCGAGAGCATTGCTCTGTTTCGCGGTTCTGTTAGAGAAAGGAGATGATGAAGTCAAGTCATATTCTGCATTGGCAATGATGGAAATCACTGACGTTGCTGAACAATACCCGGAACTAAGACGTTCGGCCTTCAAACCAACCTCTCCTGCTGCAAAAGCTGTGGTTGAACAGCTATTAAAGGTGATCGAAAACGAAATACCGGACCTTCTAATCCCGTGTATCAAATCAATAGGTAGTCTTTCAAGAACGTTCCGTGCGACGGAGACAAGAATCATCGGACCACTTGTGAAGCTTCTTGATGAAAGAGAAGCAGAGGTTTCAATGGAAGCCGCAGTGGCGCTTATCAAGTTCTCATGTACAGAGAATTTCCTTCGGGATAACCACTCTAAAGCGATAATAGCAGCAGGAGGTGCAAAGCATTTGATTCAACTGGTATACTTTGGAGAACAAATGGTTCAAGTCCCGGCTTTGGTACTACTATGTTACATCGCATTGAATGTACCGGACAGTGAGACTCTAGCGCAAGAAGAGGTTCTCGTAGTGCTAGAATGGTCGACAAAGCAAGCTCATCTAGTGGAAGCACCGACGATCGACGAGATTTTACCAGAAGCAAAGAGTAGATTGGAGCTTTATCAATCTAGAGGGTCAAGAGGATTTCATTGAGATTTATGACAAAGCTTCTTCACTCTCTAGTATGAACATTCTTTTTTTGTTTTCCTCGCCCAAAAAGAGTTTTGTTTCCTTCTTTGATGTGTCCTATTTGTCTTCTCCAAGGTTTGATGAAGCGCTCTGTATATATATACATTGGTGATGCTCATAGACATTGTTATAAGTGTGTAGACTATGTTGTAAGTCAACTATATAATTGATTTTAGATTATATATCAAATAATATCCGAGTTAAAACTTGTTCTCTTTACAGCATTCGGTTTTTGTTATTCAAATTGTTTTGTTTCACTTGTTTTTATTATGTAGGGAGTAAAAGAAACCAGTCGTCCATATAGAGCTTGTTTTTGTTCTCTGTACACCAGGTAGTTCAAATGAGTACAAATAGTGTAAGTTTGGGCCCAAAATGTAAAGATGAAGCCCAAAAGGCTTTCCATGTTTTATATAAATAGTCCGACGAACTTTTATACCACTCACTCATCCTCCCTCTCTGTACGAGTCTCTTGAGTCGATCGAACACACTACCAACGACAAACGCGATTCTCGGGTAAGTTTCCATGGAGCTTTTTTTTTATGGTTTCGATGGTTCGTTTTGTGCGAGATTTTCTTCGTCTTAGGGTTTTGTTATGCAATCAGAGAAATTTTGAGTAGAGACGAGTTATAATAGACGAACTATCTTGACATGAAAATATTAGGAAGATTGTGTGCGTCCGCATTCTGAAAATTGCGGTTAGGTTATGCGGGATTGTGATTTACGAAGCTCGATCGTGACCGATAGGCTCTTTCAATTGCTAACTTAAGTAGTTTCAATCTGGATTCTTGCAGAAGTTTCCCTCTTAAGTTGAGAGATCATTTCGAAATGCCTCGGGACTTGTCAAAATCGAGGTCACCGTCTTCATCACCTTCACGTCGTCGCTCTAGGTCTCCTGTTAGGCATTGGGATAGCAGCAGGAGCACAAGAGACAGAAGCAGGTCATATTCCTAATATCTCCTTCTTCTTCTTTTAATAACTTGGTTTATCATCATCGATAAGGACTTGTGATAGATAGGTGGAATACGGTTATGTATCTCTGAATGTTATCGTAGTGGTCTTGTTGAAAACACATCTTCATTTAGTAGATTGTTGTAAACTGTTTTTGGCTGGAATGTTATATGTTTATGAAAGCGTTTTAGGCAATGCAGGCCTGCCTTCTTCAGTTAAGGCAGAATTTTAGTTTCTAGTGATATGTCTAGATGCCGTGATTTTTTATCTCTGTTGATTCTTGTCTTTGCATGTTTCTGAGCTATCATTATGATGTTCTTTTGGAATGAAGATTGTTAAACAATAAAGAGATTGTTTGTAAGTAAGATAAGATGAGGACGTGGCTGAGAAATTAGGAAGATGATGCATGCTCTTTGCCATTATATTAAAAGCTTAGTTTTCTTCCCCTTCTATGGGAGGAGAAGTGAACAAGTGATGGATTGCTGTTGGGTGTTCTTCCACAATCTGATCTCTCTGCTTTTGAACTCATCTTCTTCAGCTAGTTTTATCTTTTGCGGTCTTTTCCTAACTCCCTCCAACTTGGTAGCTAGAGAGAAAAAAACTGACAAAAATATGTTTGCCCTCTTGTGTTAAAGGTCGCCGGGGAAAAGTACAGAAGAGCAAGCGACAACTGAACCACATCGAACCCATCTTTCCTCCTCTGCCCTATCTCGGCTTCCTCACCTCATCCTTCCTGGTTATGACCACCCTCGTCCCTATGTAATTATCACAAAGGCTAAGCTGGATGATATGCAAAATTCTCTTAAGGCTAGGCTCAAGGTATGTTCCCTGAGTAATGTTATTTTACGTGAAACTCCAGAGTCAATAGCATATAGTAGATCTTATATTTTTCTAATCCTAATTAGATATTAACATTCTGTTGTAGTTTCTACAAAACCGATTTCGTGATATGGAGGACAAGAAACTAGAACCCAATGAGTCCACAGGCGAAGCAGATAACAAGGAGAAGACGGTTGCGAATGCGTCTGTGGATGGAGCAGAGTAAATGAATAAGAGGGAAAAACAAAAAACAATCTTACTAGACCAACAAATTAATAGTGTTTTAGCTTGATAAGAGCAAAATCATGTGTTTGTGAGATATCTCATAGCTTCTATCTACAATCATTTTATCGAAATACAGTTTTAGAGTACATTCATTCCGGCCCAGTCTGAGAATTTTGTGATAAAAATATCCACAAGCTAATATAACACACTGCTCAAAATATCATTAACTTAGGTATAATAACTAACAGAAATTAAATAGAGTGAAAAATGTAGTCTATCCATTTCCCATTATATCAACGTACACCATACAACTGGTTTAAAACACTTTACCGGCTTTTAACAGTAATCATGAATGTGCAAGTGTAACATCCATTCATCCCTTCTAGTAATGATGAACATACAAACTTTCAAAAATAGACACAAAAATCTACGTACTATATAACATACCCCCAAAAATGATTTTACCAAAAGCTTGAGACTCATCGAAGATTACCACTAGGTTTTGTTAGCCTTCTTGCTCGCATGAATCTTCGCATAGATATCTTTCGTTCTAAACGCAAGCAACATGTCAAGACCAAACCCAATAATCGAAGTAAACGCCATTACAATGAAGATGAGACGGTAGCAATGGGCTCCTACACACGTATTGCCTCCACCAGCAGTTGGTGTTGCTTCAGCATCGTAGAGTAAACCAGCGAGAAGACCCGAGAAGAGGAACGAGCCAAGTGGTAAATTCAGTACGAGGATGTTGTAGATGAGTCCGTAGTACTTGAGACCGAATAGCTCGGAGGCTGTTGGTACGGTTACGGCTAACCGGACTCCGTAGCAAGCCCCAACCACCATTGAACCAATGTATAGTGAACCGGGCATGGCTAAAGCCATCAGTAGATATCCTACGGCCATGAGAATTTGTGCTGCCGCATTCCATAATGGTCTTGGGGTTCCATATTTCCTATTTAATTGGACAAGAAAACATCACATTTTCAAGATTAGTCAATGTAATAAAAGTTACCTTAGTAACAACATTATATAAAGTCCCGCGATCTCATGTTGTCAACAAAATTATTGTAGTAAACTTATAAGAAGATCTAAAAAGATCTTTCAGCGCCAAAAAGTCGAAAAAAAAAAAAATGAAAATCTTTTTTTTATGGTCCCCTTCCACTAGATATTGGACCGCGGTCTATTCTTAGATAAGGAAACTTCTCCGTCGAATACAACTACGCAAATGGAATAAATTTCATACTTTTTAATTGAAAAAATCGTTAAAAAAAAATATCATGTAAATGGAAAAATATTCAATTCGAAGTAACAGAACAAAAAAGCAAAATCTAATAATACTCTGTCTTCCTTTGAGGCAAAGCAAAGGAAAGCAAAGACGAAACAGAGGAAATTGACTTTACTCGTAATAGTTTGCTTTAAATACGTTTTGCGTGTGCATCAAATGATCATGAGAATTTGGCAAGTCACGCTACAACTTTAACAAGATTTATGTTACTAATAATTGAAACAGTTTCCTTATTTTTAACGAATCTTTAATAGGAGAAAGGGTTTAGTGAAGTGACTTACTTGATAAAGTTCTCGGAGATGGTACCGGAGAGAATCCGGCCAAAGAACCCCCAAATGCTCATCATGGAGACAAAAATGGAGACGTCCGTGTGACCAAGCGCAAGCCCGATCTGGCCCATGTTGTTCATCACAGCTAAACCAGTGCCAACACCACACAGGAACGACAGGAACAACACCCAAAAGTCAATGGTCAACAACGCTTCTAATATGGTGTGTTCATCTCCAAGCACCGGTCTCTTCTTCTCTATAGCTCCGTTGTTCTCTTCCTCCTCCTCCCCCTCCTTCAGAAGCTTAGGGTACGGTGGCAACTCGTTATCCGCCGTCACTGCAGCACCAACAACCACTGTCTCCTCCGCGATATCGGATCTCAGCAACGGTTCGTCGATTCCTTCCGCGTCTTCTTCGTCATCATTGTTCAGATTTGAACTCCGAAAGTAGGCGTGGAAAGGGATGGCGATAGGAGAAGCTAAGAGGATGAGAAGTACGGAAGCGAATGCGATGGAGATTGCTCCAGTTTTGATCCCGATGATGTCGTACGACTGAAGGTACACAGCAATCACAACCGCAACGACGTTAAACACCGTGAAGTATCTCGACTCTTCGTTGTCCTCGGCGACGGAAGAAGCGGGAGGGATTTCACGGAGGAAGAAAACCGCCGTGAGACAGACGACGAAAGGCACGACTGAGAGGAGAACCAGAAAGGAAGCAGGATCAGCGGAAAACAGAGCAGTGCATACATCCGTGAAAATGGCAGTGCTCAAACCGACGTATCCCTTGAGAATCCCTGAAACAGGACCACGATTCCGCCGGAAGTTTCTTATGCAAGTAACCAAAATCGCCGTGTTCATCCACGTCGTGCTGTTTCCTCCCATACAGAGAAAGATACACATCTACACAAGAACATAGTTTCAAAGAGTTGCGTCAAATCCAAGAAACTTAGGGTTTCCAATATTTGAAATTAGGTTAGATTGAGTACCTGCCAATAAGGAAGAGGTTGGATCGTGCCGCTTACGACTAGCCATTGCACACCGTAACCGATAAGGCCTTCGAAACAGCCGATGAGGAGAATGACGGGAGTGGAGAGACGGTCGGAAGCAAGTCCGGCGAGGATTCCGAAAGCTTTTCCGACGTCTTTAGCGACGGAGAGACTGTTGAGCTCAAGCTGAGTGAGGTTCATTAAGGATTTGAGAGCGTCAGAGTAGTTGGAGAAGGTGTAGTTGTTGCCGGAGATGGCTTGGACCCAAACAGCCGTAACGAAACCAAGCCATTTCAGAGCCGAGGAAGAAGAAGATCTCCCCAAACCCATTGGAGAATTGAGGAGAAGAANATAAGATTTTTTTTTTTTTTTTTGTAAGTGTGTGGGTTTGTTGAGCTCTCTGCGTACGGTTTTAAAGGTGGAAGGTTACGTTCATTTAATTACTTACTTTTTTTCCGGCACTTCGTATTTATCTTTTTGTAGAAACTGCTTATTTTATTTTATTTGGACAAAAAAGTGCTTATTTTACTATTAATTAAACAATTAAATATTGTTTATTTGGATATATTTATAGTTAGAATGACGAATTTAGAAAGTACGAAAGGGACACGTACGGTGTGAAGGTGTTGAAAGCCGTGAAATTTACGGTGATCCTTTTTGTTTCTTTTCATTCGCTTTTTGTTTTCTTTTAAGTGAAATAAATGTCGTCAAAAGAAATTAATAAGATTTTTTTCTAAATGCAAATGGCTTTTAATCCTGGGATGTTTTCTTAGTGGGCGATGATTAGAATATGGTCAAGTAGGATGATTAGTAGTTAGTGGATGGTTTTGGCCAGTTGTTTCTTGCAGGCATGGAAGTTATTGCTTGTGTAATTCTTTTACTTATTTGAATAGTATTATGTACATGCCCGCATGGTTTTATTTAAAGAAATATAAGTCTAACTAATCAAAAACCTCTGTAAAGCTGCAATTCTTTTCCATTAATCAGTTTGACCATTAAATATCAAATGCTTTCTGTAACACAGTTTTATGTTTATTTTGATCCTATGGCAATGGTGAGAGATGTAAGAGAGTCATGGCCATTAGGTATGTCTCTAATAGTAAAATTCTATATACAGTACATGTTTCTGTTTGGTAGCATTGGGGAATCATGGAATATGCAATGTGTATATTGAACTGGAAACTGGTGAAACGACATACTTTTCTTTTCTATTTTGGTCTATTTTTTACAGAATGTTGGAAATGCTCAATCGAAATCGTGAGTTAATATAAAGCTATAATTGCCGTTTTATCTATCGGAGCCATGACTCGTTGTTGTGTTAATTCAGCCATAAAATTACTTTTCCTAGATTTAATTTTTTTACATAACTTATCGCAGCAACACAACTTTTTACTGCAAATAAAGTGCCGATTTAAAAAAATGTGAAAATGGCCGAGGAATAAAGCCAAACAGTTGTACGACACATTTTATCAAAATGCCTGAAAATATCGTAGGAGTGGATATCGGATCTGAAACTGAAGTTTGAAAATCAATAAGTGGGACTAGAGGCTTCCAATTTGGTTTGGTTTTATTATCTACTTTTCATTCGGATGACATTTTGGTTTATTTCATTTTTGCCATCGACAATACATAATGACTTATAATACTTAGTATTGGGTTCATTAGCAGAGCTAGAGTTAGATATATTCAATTCTATATTCCAAAACTAATAGCTAACTATTTTATATTTCAAAAGAGTTTGTAAGAAAAAGTCTGACATTTATATTTCCCTGTTATATCTCGGGACTGATACCGACAAGTGTCTAACCAATGCACATATCAAAGAAACGAAAAATTTATCGTGTACATCAATATCTAATAGGGTTCAACCTTCATCAACGAAAAGGTTGTGTGTCGTAGTGTTACATGCAACTTATATCTGACCGTAATATCAAAGTTATCGTGTACATAAACATCTAATAGGGTTCAGGCGGTGTTAATACTTCATCAACGAAATGGTTATATGATATAGTAGTGTTACATGCAACTTATATCTGACCGTAATATCATATTACAAGAAAAAGAATGATATGTAAAAGTTCGTTTGTCGCCATTCTTTCTCATTTATCCGTTTCTTTTTAGGGTTATGTTGACGTCACGGGTCATCTACATCTTTCACCAAACAACATGACTAAAATCAAGCTGCACAAGGCTATTGTCAACAAAATAATTATATAATAATGATAATAGCTCCAGTTCACACCACAAAATATTTGTTGGGATTGGCTTCATCAAATCTACAACAAAAAAGTACTACAACTCTAAATTTGGATCAAAACATGTCGTGTACAACTCTTAACGTTTCATATTGCCAAGCCTTGTTTTCCTTCTTTTGAGCTTGTACGTACGGAACATTTATCACAACACTGAGAATTTTGCATATTAATTAGTCTCCGATAACGATGGTTTTGATATTTTGTTATTCAGCGGGTTTATAAGTTTCATATGCACTATAGAGGCTACAACATACCACAATTTAATACTTGAAAAAAACATATTTACTCGGATGTGATGCGACAACTATATATCGTTTCATCAAGAAGTTTTCTCAAGCTTTGGATTGTGTATAGTTTTAGATGAGTGTTTAGTTTTCTTTTTCTTCTCTGTTCTTCGAATATTCAACCGATGATCAATCAAATTTGTAAAAGATTGGTTTTCTTATAAATTATAAACCTCTCTTTCGTTTAAAAATCTAATTTTTAATATTCTCGTCATAACTCTAGGTGTTGGATTGTTGAGATCGAATTCTATTACCAAAAGCTAAAACTAATATCATCTGAAAATTAAGACTAAAAATTCAACTAAAACTGCATCCATTACATAAAAATGATCATGTGTTTCCTCGCTGGTTTATAGTATATTTTGTTGTTGCAATATATTATGTCAAACTGTTGACGGGAATTGGGAAGGAACTCAGATATATATTTTCACACGATACAGCCTCCTTGATAAGTGAACGCAGTCATCATCTACTTTATCCAGCTACAGTAAACTGATTAACATGTGAAGTGTGGTTTAAATCCATATAGTTAGTCATGAGAGAGTTCCTTTCAAGCAATCTAAATTTAGAAGAAACAAATATCATTTAAGTTTATGACTAAATGTTGGAGCAACTTTTTTCTGGTTCGGATATATATATATAAAATTTTGGTATGCTAATATTGGTTCAACGTGGATTCTGGTTCAGTTCCTTTGATATCTAAAAGTAAAAATCATACTTACATAGTTAATTTTAATATTAATATTAATGTCATTTTTAAAGAATGAATTTCGATGTATTCGACTCGGTTGGACTAGATACTGGGTTTGGTTTAGTCTCTTGAGGGTTTTGGTTTTTATTCTCACTCCAAATAAAGCTGACGGCGTTGGTGGATGAAAATGAAACTGGGAAATAGACAAACACGATAATGTAATAATTATGTGATATATAGCGAAGCTATCATGTTATCCTAAACCCTCAATTCTCAGCCTCTTTTTTCTCTCGTAAGCAATTTTTCTTTAGCAAGAGACGATTGTAATAAACTAGAAATGATATTTAACGCAATTCCGACAATAGTCTAGGGACTCAACTCAATACTCAAGTAGAATAAATTCAGACACGTTTCATCGTGATAGAAGAAATAGCATTAAATCACGCATGACTTGCCAATTTGTTGATATATACTCCAGTACTTTTTCTCGTATATGATATTTATAAATTGATTGTCATCGTATAATTAGAATAAGGTGTCTATGTTACTCGATTTCCGTTTGGCATTTTTGTGTACGTGTGTAAACCATATAGATTAGCTAGATTTAACAAAAGTTTGAAGCATACAGCTAAAACGGTTGTTTAAGAAATCAACCAGCCACACCATTAGCTATACATGAAATAAACTTAAAAGAGATAAAGGAGATGAACGAGGCGCACTCATGGTGATGTCAGAGAGGATTTGATGGAGCTCCGAAACAGAAGAGCCTGAGTTGATGCTGACCGTTTGGTTAAATTTATCATCTCACTATATGTATGTAGGCTTTAAGAATAATTTGAAGTTTGAACAAAAAAAAAAGAGTATAACAAACAATTACCATCGACGTGTATCAAAAAGTGTACAACAAAAGATCTCATGCTATATTTGAAAGCTTGCCACTTAATTGCCATTTGTATTCAATGATAACAGCAACATTGGTGGGGCCGATTCGGAATTCGGACAGTGAATGATATGGAAATTGTCTCTATCAGTGCATTATTATTACTGTATGCGAGGTTATCACAATTGCCACAATTACTATTATTTGTCAAATATGTGATCTGATTTGTGGGCAAGGTTATCACAATTTGCTTATCACAAAAGATATTTTTGAGAAAGAAAAGATATTCGGAAACATTGTAGTATTGTACCTTGTCAGATTCCTAAACGACGACTCTAAAAGATAATGATTATTATAAAGTGGATCCAACGGTTGAGAACGTAGGACAAAGGGATATAAAAAATGAGAACAAGTACTAGCAAACAACGTAAAACTGTATTAAAACATTAATGAGAACAAGTACTAGTTAAACAACGTGGGCTAATATATCGATAAATACATATTAAATTCACTCTCTAATTATGTTCTTAACGAATTTGTGGGATGAGGCCGATAATTGAATTTGTTTTTGTCGATTTATTTATTATATCTTGTGATTTAGTAATTTTTGGATGTTCTCCTAAGTTTTTTCTCCGGAGAGTTAATGTATATGTTAACGTATATGGTGGAGAGAGCATATGTTTCATACAATGTTTTGATACACAAAATACATTCGTACACATAAAAGAATTAGAAAACAGCACGAGTAAGCTAAATCAAAAACAAAGATTAAGTTAATACACACTAAAAAGATTTCAACTAATGTATGGTTCAACAGACTAGTTTAAGTTTCGGCTCGAAATCCTTGTCATACAAAAAAATTGCAGATATTCTAAATTCAGTAAATAAATAATTTGGTATTTTAATTGCAAGTATTGATCTGTACATCGATTCCTCTAACGATATCTCTATATATCTTTATGAATAAAGGGGAAAATGAATAAAGAAAAATACTAACACTGTTTTTATAAATAGGGTTATCTTACCTTTACATAAACATTCACTCCATGAAAAGAAGATTTATGGTTCTCTGGTTGTCCAATTTAATACCTCGAAATTGGTTTCACTGACAGTGAGTTACGAAACAGCATAATTAATGAGCATAAAATATCTCACCTACTAGCTACAGTGGATGTGACGTGTCCATTAAGTTACATCTGAACCAGATATTCATCACGATTGAATTTTCTTTTTTCTAAAAAACTTCAAAAGTTTGTGGTACGAATATTATATTGACGACGACCAAAAAAAGAAAAAAAAAAACAAGAAAGTAAGAAACAAACAGATATATGTCTCTTTATAAATCAGGCCGAGTAGGACCAGCAAAATATCAAGCTACTACCATTGACTCATTGAGATACTCGATTCGATTCAGTAAACCTAAGAATGAATCGGTCCCAACCACAGCAATGTCAAAATGTGACACCAATAATCTACATATAAAGCATCTTCAAATAAAAGCCCATTTAATTTATTACACTTAAAACAGAAGACGTTTATAAATTAATGGGCCCATTACTCGTTGTTGAAGCCCATTAGCATATCAGCAAAAAAACAAAAACAAAAAGACAAATAATCATCGAGGAAGAAACGGAACACACTTGGAATTGAGATCGGTTTGGACTGTAAAACTTGATTGCCGCGAAGATTGCACAAATCCCCAATCTCCTACAGCTTCTTCACTTTCGGGTCTATTACGCCGGACACAAGTTTTTCCCAGTGAATTCTGTAATTTCCATAGCATCGAACTTCGAGAGAAAGAGAGAGAGATCTTAGAAGAGTGAAAGTTTCTGACTTTATTTCTTCTTCGGGTATCTGGTTTGGAGGTGTGAGATCGGAGCTCTGTGGTTATTTCGCGGGAGATGAATTCTTAAGAAGAAGAAGAAGAAGAAGAAGGAGAAAACGAAGAAGATGCGTAGAGAGATCTCGTTTCTGGTACAGCCGAGGTGCCTTCTTCTCCTGGTTGCCTTAACGATTTTCCTCATCTTCGCCCTCTCCAACACCGGAAAGGTACGATTTTTCCTCCGACCCATTTTCATGTTCTTTCTCAAAATGTATTACACTTTGTTTTCTCATGTGGATCTGTTTGAAAGCTCTTTGGTTTGTTCACAATTTCAGCTGTGGAAATATGTAGACAATTACTGTTCTTTTTAAAAGAGTATGAGAGATCTGATTCTCTGAAACCCTTTAGTGAAGTTGCCTTCTTTTTAGTGTTGCTTGGCTTTGGTTTAAGTACGTTGAAGTGTTTAGTGAGTTTGCGAGTGAATCTTATTAGTGTGTGTTATGCATTTGGTTCACCTCGAAGGAATCATAATCTGGTGTGATGTAAGTGGCAAAGAATACATCGTGCATGCTTGGATTCATCTAATGATATGATTATTCGTGTCAGGATAACTATGTGGAACTGGTTGTTGTTAGTTCTTAGTGTCAGTAGTTAAAGCCTGTTCTTTTGATCTTTCATCGCTAGCTAAAACTCTGATGAAAGTAGAAGAGAGAAGCTATCTTTTTTCTTGGTATCTACTATTCTACGAGAGAGCTCTACATAGGGGCATGGTTGAATTTTCCAGACTGATCTAACATATGACCAGCAAGCCTTCTGGATATTGTTTTCCATATGTACCTGACTTGCTTGCTCTCTTGATGCTTAGGAGGTGGAGAAGCAAGTCATCGAGGATTACGAAATCACACACAGAGTATTTCTCGATGTTGATATCGAGGGCCAACGCTTAGGTAAAAGGGATAATATTTTGGTTCTTTGTAAATTAGTTGACATAAGAAAAGAACACTAGATTGCCCGCCTTTCCTTGATTTGAAACTGTGTTTTTCACTGGCGTCATGTACATGAGTTTTTGGATCTCTTCTTTGCCGTTTGCTGATTCGCTTTTTTGTGTTACCATACTTGCAGGCAGGATCGTTATTGGATTATATGGCACTGTTGTACCCAAAACTGTAGGTATGTCTTTGTCATCTTGAATGCAAATCTCAGGATTCGGTTACATTTCTAAGCAGCTTCTGATGGTAGAATTCTTTGTTTTTTTTTTGCAGAAAATTTCAGGGCCTTATGCACAGGTTTGTACTTGAATGAGTAGGTTATCTTGGATTGTGTGCTTCCATTTTTGATTAAGAGGATCTGAACTCTTAACTTAGGAGAGAAGGGAAAAACTTCAAGCGGAAAGCCTCTACACTATAAAGGAACACCACTTCATCGAATAGTATCTGGATTCGTAATCCAAGGAGGAGACATAATCCATGGTGATGGAAAAGGGAGTGAGTCAATATATGGTGGTACCTTTCCTGACGAAAATTTCAAGATAAAGCACTCACATGCAGGTACGCGTAGTCTCAACCAAAGTGAGTTTTAGGTATTCTTGCAGTTTATCATGCCATGGCATATGAAAAAGTTGTATTTTGTAGGTGTTGTAGCGATGGCTAATACCGGACCTGATTCTAATGGCTCACAGTTTTTTATCACTACTGTCAAGGCTAGCTGGTACGCTCTCCTCTCATTAATAAACCCTCATGCGCTCACACTACGCACAGTGAATATCGCTTTTTCTTACACAGAAGAGAGTAGATATGAGAACAAGGGCTTTGACTTTAAGACAGAAATTCTCACTTTTAGTTTTGTTCTCGGGAAAGTTCTGTGACAATCTTCTAAGGATCGAACATAAATGCATTTACATAGGCATATGAACCAACGGCTCTACTCTAGAATTATATGTAGTTTCGTTTTCCAGTGTAGAGTTTGATAACCATATGTGAAATCTGTGTGCACAGGTTGGAAGGGGAACATGTTGTATTGGGAAAGGTGATACAAGGAATGGACAATGTATTCGCCATTGAAGGTGGAGCTGGTACTTACAGTGGCAAACCCAGGAAGAAAGTTGTGATTGCTGATTCTGGAGAGATCCCTAAAGACAAATGGGATGAAGAAAGATGACAAAAGACAACCTCAAATTTACACATCTCAGCAAATCTTGGCTCTGTTCCTGTGAGATCCTCTCTCTTTTTATTGATAGTTTTGCAGATGTGATGATCTGAATTCTGAACACAATGCCAATGTAGTTAGTGTTTAAAGCTGGAAGCATCTGTAGCTCTCCACTTAAGTTTTTTTTTTCATAAATTTCAGTAGACTTTATTTATATGATTTTTTTAGTTCTGTCTACAGCTGCGTAGATATCTGATGTTTGTGATGAGTTGAATTATGGTAGACATGATAATTAATTGATTATTTAAAAGACATTTTCAACTTGTTTAGTTAATTAAACACAGCTTTTGTGGGTTGGGAAAGATTGAAACCTCAGATGTCGCCGCTAATTTCATAGACATTTAAGTTCAACCTCAAATCTTTCTTTTTTTTTTGGGACTAAAGTTCAACCTCAAATCAAATTTCTAAAGTTCATATGTTCTATACATCGAATAACAATAATGAAAGAAACAACAAAAATGAAAGGATGGTATGGTAAAATAGATAATTCCAAAGAAGAAACCAACACAAGTATTGCGCAACAAGTCCAAGCCTAACTATTGAGCAACTTTGGAAGACAAGCCACCAAATGTGACAAACAAAACCTCCCAATAACAAACTACAAAAAGAGACATTAATCAATCAAAATCATAAGACATATATGTAGATAGACACATGCTAATGCTATTTTCTACTTACACCTCATCAAAATCAGGTATGGGCTATTGTTATCCACAAATCTGTAGAGACATGCTTATGTCCCTCTCAATGCGTGTGATTGTTTTAATAGCTTTGTGATGATATAGAGATCTTGATCGTGTTTGTTTCTTTTAACATTTACGTGTTATAATGGTGTGGTTTTTTATTTCGCATGAAAGTACAGTACTGTCAGTTTTTTTTGTTGGTCACATGGTATTTGTGTTTCTAAATCTGCGTATTGAAACTATTGAAAGCGTTGATGAGTTACATTTATTTCTGTAGTTGATTACCACTTCGTAAATTTAATGAGACACTCTGATCCAGAGAGATCGAATTAGGTTGAAATTATGTTGATACAGAACAAAAAGGAGCAGGAAGTGTTAGAGTCCATAATTTCTTCCATAACTTTAGATTTTAGTGTTTGGGCTTTTTTAGTTGATCCTTTTTAATTGCACCCGAATAATAACAGGTAGGGGTCCATGCAAACTCATGTGCATGTACATATAATAATCATGTCTAGTGATGTATCTATACATCTATAAGACTATAACTATATCTAAATTCATGCACTATTTAGAAAACCATATGCACACGTACGTATGGCATGATACAATTAGTGGTATGAATTGCTGGACTTATACCATACATGTTATGGACAATTTCATCGTAATTAAGACTATAAACTTTGGGACTGTAAAATTCTTCTTGGAATTGTGTAGTAGCTTTCACCGTATGACCGTCCATATCTTTAGGTTATGTTCTGTGAACCCTTTATTTACCGGCACATCATATTACGATATTCAATTAAAAACAATGTGAATTGGGCTAATTAACTCGTAACCGGAGACCAGTTGCATAAAACCGATCATGATTAAAATTGGGTTATCTGTACATATTTACGCTGACTTTTAGATGGATTCAAGAATCGACATAAGAATCGATCTGCTTGTTTTTTTTTTCATATCTGAACGTGATATAATGGACAGAACTCAGAAGTATCAATTGGAGTATAAATTCGATGCACCGTTAAAATAAAATAAACTGATCAGAGACTTGAGTTCCATATTTTTGTTGGAACTCAAGTTGAAGTTTCTTATTATTGCTTCACATTTTTGTTGTTCAACCAAAAAAAATACATGAAGTTTGAAGTTAGAAGTGTTTTCAAACACCTAGCTTCGTTATTGTCTTCCTACCAGTCAATGGGAAAAACTATTTCGTTATCCAATATAAAAAAATCTCTAGTGCCTCATTCCTTAGCTTCCACGCAAAGGGTCGCTTGAGCTTTTGAGTAACACGAAATTGGAGAGACCAATGAAGGATGTAGGCATTGGATCCAGTCCTATTATTTGAGAATAACTTCTCTCGATTCTCGCGTCTTTCTTCTTTTGCACATTCACTTCTTTTCTCAAATTTCAGTTCTAGTCTCATCATCCTTATTAATACATGTAAATAATTTATGCTTTGCTTATTTATATTCATTTTTATTAGCACTTGATTTTTTACATTCTAGACAATATTAGAGTCAGTGTGGTTATATTCGTCAAAAGAATAACACAATCTTTTATGATGATGTGTTCTAAAATTTACAAACACAACGTCAAGACAAGAAAATGAGAAGTTTCAATTGTGTTTAATGTTGTGTTTACAATTTATAAGATAATAGTATGGCCGGCCAATCGACGTGTGCCATGATCTAGTAAATTAAAATTGTGATGTGTCGAATTCGTATGAGACGAGTTCTGCTTTATATAATAACATGTTTGATATAAATGGTTTTTTTAATTAATATATATCTTCTTCTATTGCACATACTGACATAACCCATGGGCTAGACATGTTTTTTTTGGGCGAGAAGTTGAATCTTTGCTCCCAATTTTGCGTCTCAATTAGAACGCGACTATTTTACGTTCTAGCATGTATCATTTTTTTCTTCGATATATAACTAAATTATTCAACACATGTTATACCTTTAGCGACTCATCATAAGTTAAAACCTAAAAGTTTTAACTTGTGAATGACACCAAATCAGTTAGACCACGATATGTACATCCCACAGTATTAAGCCAAATTCACGCAAATAAACCTTTGGAACTTCTGTTCTGTCCTAACATCATCTGATTCTCTAAGTACAAGTAGTGGATAAGCGTTGAAGCTTTGTATAAATAAAAGCATTATTCTAATATATTTCTATGATATGTAAGTGATGTTTTATAACTTTACACGCAACTATGGATTTTTTTGTTAAAATATTATTTCCTATATAAAATAAATAGGCTATTATAAAAAATAAAGTATACATAAAATATATAATAATTAATTTATATTATTTTAAAATATTATGAAAGAAACAGAACAAATATTATTTCCTCTGTATTTAATGATAAATTTTCTAAAATTTTTACATAGATTAATTTTTTTAATTAATACGTCAACTTTTGTAACAGAAATAATTTTTTATAATTTTTAACTGATATTATTTTATTTAATTAATTAATATTTTTGTAATTTACAAATTTTTATTGAAAATATATAAAAATGTAAAATTTTTATTTTTTAGAAATAAAAAAAAATGTTAAGAAATCTATCTTTAAAAAGTAAAGAAAATATTACATTGCACTGGTACATGCACGAGAAAACACATGTAACTAATGAAAGTTGAAACCGTAAATTTTGATAAAGAAGAAAAATATTTTAAAAAAACACTTAATATGGTTTTAAATTTTTAATAAGTCAATTTCCAAATTTTTGAACACATAATGATAAGTTTCTATGCCAAGTTGTTTCTCATTAGCCATTGGCAAACATTAATTAGCATTGATTAGTTGCCTTGGTAAACCCACACAATTCAAATTCAAAAGAAATAATTAGTACTCTTTAACCAAGGTTATTTTTAGTGAAACGAAAAAACTATATATGGGTGTTCTTAATTATAAGTATTCATAAAAAAACGCTGTAAACAGCTAGACTTCAAAAAAACCTGAAAGTAATTTTTATATTTACATCAAATACCTCTGTAAATAACATACATACTACATCAAGCGCTAGGCACAGGGGGTGGTAGTTTCGTAATAATAGAGAAAACCAATGGCGGTTACTTAACCATTTCATTATATAAGTCTCCAACCTACACACTCTCCTCAACACACAGAGCAAGAAAAGCTCTCTACACTCAAACATTAACGAAAGAGAAAGAAGAAGAAGACGCCAACTTATCTCAGTAACACTCACTAGTCACTATGGCTTTGAAGACGGTAAAACCATAAACTATATCTTAATTTAAATAAGGATTTACTTGTTTATCATTTTGGCGTCAAATTATAATAATTTGGTATAGGCTTCGATGAACGGGATGTGGATGACGGAGGATTGCAAGAGATCATTCATGGAGATGAAGTGGAAGAAAGTGCACAGATACATCGTTTTCAAGATCGAGGAGAAATCGAGGAAAGTCACCGTCGATAAGGTCGGTGCAGCCGGCGAGAGCTATCACGATCTCGCCGCTTCTTTGCCGGATAACGACTGTCGCTACGCCGTGTTTGATTTCGACTACGTCACCGTCGATAACTGCCGCATGAGCAAGCTATTCTTCATCACCTGGTAAGAAGTAGTGTTTCAAATCTTTTAGATTAATGTACTCTCTCTTACAGTTTTACCCTCATACAACTCTACTACAAAACATAACCGAATCCGAATCGTAATCATACTAAACCATAATTTTTGGTTATTGTGGGAATAGGTCGCCGGAGGCGTCGAGGATAAGGGAGAAGATGGTGTACGCGACGTCTAAGAGCGGGCTGAGAAGAGTGTTGGAAGGCATTCACTATGAGCTTCAAGCCACCGACCCAACCGAGATGGGATTTGACAAAATCCAGGACCGGGCCAAATAAAACATTTAACATTCCATTTAACCGGAGTTACATCGTCAGTGATGTGACCATCATCACTAGCTGTTATTAACAGTCAATGAGCATTTCTCAGCAGCAATTAATTCCATATTAATGTTAGATATTGTTGTTTAGTGCTTAACTTTCTATTTGCTTTTGTTGTCAAACAAATAATTCCCTTCTTTTTGTTGACAAGAGTTATCGACTATTCGTGTTTCTGTTGCTGTTTGTTGGTCTGAATGTTATTTATGTCTTTTGTTATCGTTAATGCTTATAAAAAAAACCTATTGTACTGGAACTAATGATAATAAACTATAGTTTGGTTACGAGATCATTCAAGCAAAGCATGATAGTGCTTAATTAATTTGAACGTCATTTATGATCAATTTCGTATAAGTAAGTGGTTTACTTTAATCTAATGAAAAAGAGTGAGGTTAAATTGTTTAAGAGATGGTGTTTAGAGAAAGAGATCCGATAGAACATGAATCTTATGAATGGTAAGTATGATAAATGGTTTGTAATAAAGAGAGAGAAAAAAGATGGCAATGATGTGATGAAAAAAAAGAAAAGAAATCCAATAACGGTGTACCAAATATGAAATTAACATATACAAAAGGCTAAAACACATTAAAAACAAAACATATTGAGAATTATTAAAAAAAGGATAATGAAATGATAACCGTAGTTGATAGACTTTGCAGTCAATATATTGCTTGGATGGAGATTATGTTTACAAACTTGTCCGGATTGGGTCTAATTTTTAGGCCGAATTTCGAATTTGAGTTTTGTGGATCTTGAACAGCCGAATCTACTCAGTTTGCATAGTTTATCTGTAAAACACACATCACAGGATCCAAATCTTCAACTGGATCTGTAGTATTTGTGAAGGGAAAGGGATAATGAATATAGAATCATTAGACGGCCTACAAAGTTGCATCAAATTATAAATTAGTATCTTGCTTGGTTCTCGGCCCAATCTTTACTAAAACTCAACTTCAATGCTTTCTTTCTTTATATATTATATACTTTACTGGATTTTTAGTGAGCAAAAATGCTCTCGTAGCTCAGTTGGTTAGAGCACCCGTTTAGTAAGCGGGAGGTCTTGAGTTCGACTCTCAACGAGAGCATTAATCGTTTCCTTACATTAATTCTTTTTGACCGGAGAAACAAAAACGTACGAGTAGGAAAAGTACCTTGGAAAGTTATCTGGGCATAATTTAAATCTGAAGACTTAAGTCTATACCCAATTCAACGTCAGAAAATTCCAATACAAAGTGGCCCATATGAGCTATCATTGGGCTGCCAGTTGATATTTTGTGGTAGGCCGAACCAAAACATATGGCTTTCTTGCTCAAATAAGTGTTTTAAATAAAATCCTTTGATATCTCGAGCCATATATCCAAGGAGAAGGAGGTACAAACTATAAAGACTATTTATTTTGGCTGTTTATACAATTCATACCGCTCTACATGCATTTTCTTGTTTTCTGAAAAACATAATTTTAGCTGCTAATTTTTGTTTGAATTTTTGTTCCTTTTAACCATTTAACTCGTTTTAGGGTTTGACTGGTTTAACCGCAGCGGGTGCAGTTGCGGGAATTTATGGAAACGGACGGTTGCAGTTTTAAGCGTTATTAAGCGATTCATACAATTGTTATAGCGGTTTAAAACTGATACGTTTACGGGAGAATTATAACTAGTTGACTAAGGGATGCAATAGCAGTTAAACAACAAATTAATAATATAAACATATTATATAACTATATAAAACATCAAAAATGTATATAATTATAATAAAATTAATTATTAAAAGAATTTAATCATAAAACTTTATTAATATAAAATTATGGTAAGTGTTTAGTGAATAATCAATAGAAAATATCAAATTTATTCATATATTTCATAATTTTAATAGTTAATTTTAAAATTTTTAATTTACTAAAATTTTTTATTAACTGACTTATTTTTAATATATTTTAAATTAATTTTTATTATTTATAAATATAATTTTTTTTTTATTATCTACCTGTAACTATCCGCAACCGTAAATATTATTGAAAAATAACTTTTAATTTTGAGCGATTTATAGCGATACAAAGCGGTAGGAAGCGTTTTTGTGATTATTGTCAAACGCTGATAACCGCTATCATCCGCAAAAACTGTGTTTGCGGGTGATAACGGGTAGTAGCGGGTAAACCAATTAAGTCTTTAGTACCTTTAAAGCAGTGACGGAGCTACGGTTACGTGACGGGGGCAACTGACCCACATGAATTTTTACAAAATGAAATTTTAGTTAAGAAAATATTGAAATAATGATATGTTACAAATCATGTTTATTGACCTATATATTATATGCTTGTTATAAAATTGACCTTTATCAAATGTTTAGCAGGCTCCGCAACCGCCACTGCTTTAAAGTTGCGGATATCCTGTAGAGACGTTTTAGTAGTATGTGATAGGCTTATTAGGTAAAAGATGAAGAAGTCGTTCGTTCAATTATTAAGATAATTGAAACGTAGACGTAGAAAAAAACATTATCATATATTAGGTTAAATCGATAGAGCTCTTTAATCACCATAGTATGATACTGTTTGATCTTTTTTTTGGGTACGAATGTTAAGATATTGTTTGATCTTTGTCGACTTATTTCTCACATTCCTCGATATCCTGTATCTTATACATCATGACATTTTCTTTAGAAGCATCAAACTCACAAACATTATACCAACTACGAAACCACAGTTTTCTTTAAGATCTCTACCTTTATTGTGTGATCGCTATTATTTACGTTAAAGTTGAAAAATCTTCGAAAAAGTCGACACCATATATACTAATGTCTTAGATATTATTCGTATTGCTTTTGGAAATATGGTGGTAGACTGATAATGAAACTCTCGTTAATAATTTCCTTTGTTAACTCGAGTGAAAAACACTTTCATTTGATAAAGACATTGTACTAAGTACTAACATATACAACACTATATGTGTTGTATTCATATTAAAAATGATGAAACGAAAGGTGCAATGAATAGAAACATCCACTAATTATAGTAATACCTTTCAATCGTCCTCACGCTTCTCATCCTTACATAGCTTATCCACTTCCTTAAAATGTCAAATCTCTTGGGAATAAGTTATTCCAAGTAACCAACGAATTTGTCAAGCATGGGGTTTGGCTTTTACGTTGTCCCTAGTTACCCCTAAAGAATTCAATTGAGAGTCAAAAATCGAAAACGCACAAGGGAGTAGGGATCTAATCTAAATAACGCACTTGTGTCAAGTAAGCATCAAACACTAAAATTCGACTAGCAAAACCTTTGATTTTTTTTCACATCTTGTAGTAGACAGTATCAACTACTAGTATGAAATAATTTTCACATCTTTTAGTAATTACTAGACTAGATTGACATTTATGATATATAAATGGTAACAACATTGATATAAATTCAACTTATTGCTGAACCATGTCCGGGTTGTATAGGAAAATGAATGGAAGTAAAGATGAAATTGGACAAAAGACGAGTGTGTTAAACTTGTTAATATCACAGCTTTCAATAATTTTTCTTAATATGTTTTTCATTTGATTTCAGTTCATTTCCAAACTACTAAAATCCAAAAGACTAGTGTTTAAACCCAAGAAGTCATAACCAACAACGCTACTACTAATATCGCTTGAAGAATAGCTGCTACTACTACTGTCCTCTATTTGACATTTCACATTATCACAGCTACACTCCTTGCCGTTTACCAACCCGAAACGGCACGCATTGCAACGAAACTTGTCTCTCCCAAACCGGAGTTTGGTCTCGTCATGGTGCTGTTGGTCTTGCCATGGCGGGCTGATTCTAAGCTCAAGATTCAAATCTAAGCATCTTTCTTCAACAGCCGAATACTCAACGCTCTCGTTTTTGCAAATCAGTCCCTTCTGATAGCTTCTATCATTCCCAAAACTTTCCTTTTTCTCCAACTGAGGAGCGAAAGAGAGAATCTTCACAAGTGAGTCCTCTGTCTCTCTAGACTCGGGCGAATCTCCAGGAGCTTTGGTCTCGTTGATAGGCCGGTGAGTCGCGGGATCAATCCCTCCTCTTAAAAGCTTCCTCTTTACATGTGTATTCCAGTAGTTCTTAATCTCGTTATCTGTTCTTCCCGGTAACCTAGTCGCGATAAGAGACCACCTGAATATAACGTTAAAACAGAGTATGAGAAACAGAGCATGTATTAAAGAAAAAAACAGAGGAGTTTTGCTTGAAGGGGATTGTGATGACTCTCACTTGTTGCCGAGGAGGCTATGGAGTTTGATGATGAGGTCGTCTTCTTCGAGGGTGAAGTTACCCCTCTTGAGATCAGGCCGGAGATAGTTTATCCACCGGAGACGGCAGCTTTTGCCGCAGCGGAGAAGACCGGCGGATCTTGGAAGAGAACGCCAACAACCTTCCCCGTGAGATTTGATGTAAGAGACGAGCTTATCATCTTCTTCCTTAGTCCAAGCTCCTTTGTTCGTGTGGTCCTTCTCGCAGCAAGGAGACCTCCCCATCTTCTTCTTCTCCCTCTGGTTCTTGTGATGATAAAATCAAGGTTTTATGGAGAGATGTTTAAGAGAGGGAGAGAGAGAGAGAGGTAGGAGGAGGAAGGTGGAGAAGCCTAATATTGTTTCTAGAAGAGAGTTGGTAAGACACGTTTGAAGTAGTGGCTAGTGGGGCTCGCTCGTCTCTATTTTTCATTATATTTGTTTTTGTTTTATTTTATTTTTAATCAAAACATATTAATCTGCAGTATTCACACGACCCTGTTCACTATCTCAATGGGAAAATGCTTACAGAGCATTTAAGTTTTTTTTTTTCAAACTTGTGCTTAGCCTAGTAGTAGGTGTGTGAAACCATAACTATATAACGTATAAACACGTTCGAGTTTTGAATGGCGATATGCGTTTTGTTGTATATAGAGTTCCTATAAGTATTGTTTATGAGAGATTTGCCAACCACAACACATTTTCTCGATTTTTGAGTCAAGAGAATATTTTAACAAGTAAACGCTTACGGTGTTTCATTTTGTTCAAAGGATATTACCACTACACACTACCACTTGATTTGGTCTCACAATGTAAACATAGTCTATCACAACTCACGAGACAATGAAATACTACTTATATTGTACAAGAAGCATTAAGAACGTCAATGTAAGGATCATATAGAGGCGAGATAAAAGTACTAATTGGAAAAGAAAATTTGTTTTTTGGGACAAAGTATGATGGTTTCGTACTGCATCGAATCACGGACATTTATTTTACAATAATGAGAAAATAATATTTTGTCATAGTCAGTTTGGTAAGGAGATTGCAAGGAGCATCCAGAGTAGAATATTCAAATCTATAGTTTTAAAAATGTTAGTTACAATTTCCAAAAAAGAAAAAAAAAACATGTTAGTGATGTCTTTAAACATTATTCAGATAGTTAAAATATCTAAATTTCATTGTCAAAGCTCCATTTGCTGTAGTTTTTAACAAAAGTAATGATAACTACCATTGAAATCTTACTAACAACTGCATTTCCTTGTGACTAGCTCCAGTTCAGGAGGTCCTAGCGATGTACATTTTTTGGGAAAGCTTGCCTAGGTGAATATTTGAAAAAGAATAAGCAAAAGTAAACCAAAATGATATCTATAAAACTAAAAATGTCATGAGAAAATAGTGTGGAAGGTGAAGCCTCACGTGGAGTTTGTAGTAATGTGATGAAAAATAGAGAGTGGATTTCTACCTGCTTTCTTGGTTTCTCCTTTAATGATTTTCCCTAACACGCGACCTTTTTACTTTCCCAACTACCAAACCAAAATACAAATCCTTTAATTATTCTCGTCATTAATTCAAGGTTTCCTATTATTGTAACGTCCACCTAATTCCGAAAAAAAACATGATTTCTTGACCAAAGTTTTTCGCAAGTCTATCATGGAATAAATCATTGGATTGAAACTCTATATATCAAATAGTCTGATATAATCTGTTTGCATACAGTTATTTTAAAATACTCGTGAACATTCTTTTTGTCTTCACCAGAGCAAATATTAGAAGATATTGCCTTCGTAAATTTACAGATTTGATATTTAGTTTAGCATTGGCCTACGGTAGTGTCGAAGTTTTCGTAACATGTGCCGATTTCTTCAACCAAAAAATAAGTTGCGGAGAAGATAAACAAACAAGATTAATTTAAAAACCTTTGATGTGTTTAAGTATCAAAGACTATTGTGGTGGATAGCAGAAGTCTTGTTGTCATGCCTCAAGAAAATTGACGGTCGCTGATAGCAGAAAAATAAGTGAACAATTACCACCCTACAAAATAAATATCTTAACCACTGCATCATATTAGTCAATTATTTTAGTCGGTAGATTTGTGTAAATCAGGCTTACAATATAAGTAAACGAACAGACATTCTTGTCCGTTTTTTGTTTGTTTTAGCTATCGGGATCTTTTTGTAATAAGTATCGATAGAAAACATATCATAAATGTAATTTGGTTTTTTAAATTGTTTGGAGCTCCTTTTTGTAGAAAAGGAACGTAGCTTTATTGGTAAGAGTTTGTTGGATACCTGAAAGACAATCTTAAAAGAGTTTGGTAGATTTTATGGCGTACATTTACTCTGAACTGCTACCGACACAATAGAGTATTTAATTTATTAACGATAAAAAATTTTGGATAGAGTATTCATGTGATCTGTTGTCCACACACCAAACAAATCTTAAAATAAAGTTACATACATATACAAATTGAAATGTATACATACCCAAAATGGGTACCAATACAGAGTGCAACATCTAACAGATATTTCCTAATTATGCATAATAAAATGTTTTATTTTTAGTTTCTTTTATACGTATGTTATTGTTAGGTTACAAATCTTCACATTCCATAAAATAAAATTCTTTAACGTAACAGCATAATTTATGGTAGAAACAAAAACTGGAACAAAGCTAGTTTGGTGACGCAAAAAAACGCTTTACGTCCATTAGATGCCATCCGAGCCAATCTAGTGGGTGACTGTCAACCAACATTATTTCTTTACCATTTCTAATAAAAATACAAAAACAAAAGAAAAAGATTTAAAGAAGCTTCCTACCTAACAAAACCTAACATGTTATGTTCGGTCCCGTTTCAGGTTATGCCCCCACTTTGTAGGTATGGACCGATCTTTGGTAGATATCCACAAATCTTGTTATCATAATCATTCTAGTGTAACCAACGTTTCAGTGAACCTTAACGCATTCATGAATCACGACAAATTCTCAACCCCCAAATGTTGACTCTTGACTTTTTGACTGCAAAATATAGTATGATCGTGGATTAAAGAGTTTAGCATCTTTGTAGCAGCACTACAAATTCTATAGATGATCATGACTGATGGTTTGTTTCTTTAATAAGAAATAAGAGAATGGGTGCTTCGTGGGTCTTTTTATTATTTCCTCCCTCTTTCCATTTACTTCATCCTCTTTCGAACCTCGTAGAAGTAACTTAAGGCAGCGACCGCAGCCGCAATCGCAACCCCAAATGCGCTCTGAGCCAGAACCGTGCTGTCTGCAACCGCTTTAGCCGCCGAGAGGTTCGGGTTGAAACCGAGCTCAGAAAGTTTCTTATGCGATTCTGCGTAATCTCTGAAGAATGCATCTTCATCCTGTCACCATACATTGAACTTGTCACAACACAAAAACAGGACAAATCTTATAAATCACTATGCTCATCTTACTGGAGCTTTAGATATATGCAAGCTCAAGATCAAATTTTCAGCAATCACGAAACAAAACCATAGAGAAGCACTGAATATGACTGCTATTAACACTTCACAGAAAAGCTGAATTTCATTGACAGCAAACAGGCACAACTATATGGGCTCTCTTTTTTTTTTTTAACAAGCAACTGTTGGTGATTCGGATTTCCGGAGTTACCTAAAACAAAATCCTAGATAGTTTGGTCTGTTACTCTGTGCGGGCTTGTGGATTCAGTGAAAATGTGAAATGACTAAACGAAACTGAGTTCTGCTATTATCATACCAACACAAGAAACAAATGGTTCGAAGGCAGAGAAGAGTTCCAATTTATTATACCTTTGCATAAAGATCAACATAACGACGGAACTCCGGGTCTTCCAATAAAGTCTTGTCAGTTGGAAGTTTCAACAAGCCCTCTGATTCTCCTTTCAGTAGCTCCCTGGTATTACAACAGTAATAAATCATGGGTTAACCGATCCTGTAAAATAAGCTATCTGTTTGGTGCTTGTTCTTCTTAGAAACACAAACAGACTAAATTCAAAAATGAAAAAGAAGACTTAAGCTCTGAGGATTAAGAGATGAAGATTACACGAAATAGGAGTTATCAAACTTCAGAGGCTCTTGAGTCCATGGTCCATCGAAGCCCGACCTCTCTGGATGAGCCCTTCCCTAAACACCCAATATTGGTCATGACCACATAAATACCTTTTCTTTGCTAGAAAACAACATAATCTAAGTAACTGGCCGATGAATTTACCAGAGTATGGCCCCCTGAGAGTGCCACAATATCCTTATCAGATAGTCCCATGCGGTAGAAGACATCTCTAAGATGTTGGAAACCTACAAACATATTTAAGGGAACAACTTCAAACTTTCAGACGGGAAGGGTGAATACATAGAGAAGATCTTCCAATTCCATGAATGGTGTTTCAGCAGCAAAAAAAATCAAAGTTTGTTATAAATGAGATAACAATTCATTGTTGTACCTTGTTTAGCATCAGGAAGCCTCCCTTCCCTAGGGCAAACATTCGAATCCTATCAGGAAGGAACGTACAGTTATTTTTTTTTATTTGCTTCATAATAACTGTTGTAATGTATCAATAATAAAAGAGGAAACATACTTTTCTCCCAGGAACGAAGCTGATGTCTGGTCCACCAGTAATCTCCACTGCTACCACACCAGCAAGCTGAAAAACATGACTTAAAAGGTAAAATATCCAGATTCAAAGCTTGAATGCCATTAATCTGGTACACTTCTCTCGGGAACTCATATATAAAGCCTGACCAAATAAAAATATGGACAAACAACAATACAAACAGTACTAGAGAACGAGTTATATATAGTTAATATCTCTTTCTTGCAATTAAACCAAATGACAACCAGCAAGATTCTCCTGGAACAAATTTCCATTCCCTTGTTGCAATAAACTCAGACCATAAGGACACAGCTCAACCATCAACCAAGTCTACCAAACAAGCACTATAGAGTAAGGCACAATTTAGCAATTATATTGCTGAAAAGGAAAACTAATTAACGGATTTATTTGACAGAATTAAACTCTCCGGTAAAAATCTTCAATGGAGTAATGATAGATTAAGCGAAAACTCGTAAGTCACCTGGTAAAGGTCCGCATATGTGATTTTGGGATGTTTAGCTTTCACGCCCTCTGTAACATGAAAAATTAAAAAGCATCTCTTAAACTCAACAATTCAAAGTCCATTTTCCAAAAGCAATAAACGGATTATATCGAACAGCAGTCCATAAGAGACATCATCATGACTCATGAGAGCAACAGTATTGCCTATCCAAAATTCACTAGCAATCTAACCCACACAGTCACACAGACGATACGAGGAGACGAATCTATAATCCTAGAACCAAAAAAGGAAGCTGTAAAAGAAGAGAAATGACACACCACAGAGTTCGAGAGCGATTTTCAAACCACTATTGGCACCGTGAGTGTACTCCTCTTCGTTCCTTATAGAACCATTAGGTCCACCGGTTTTCGATTGAGCATCATAGGTTCCAGCATCGTGCCATCTTTCACAAAACAAACAATTCGAAACAATCAAAACATGCAAAGATCGAGCGATTTCTACAGCCTAACGGTCAAGCTAAGAAATGGAAACAGACTTACGCCAATCGAAGCATGATCGGAGCGCAGTTCCTGTTGGCGATGAGAGAGCGGAGGTCACGGCGAGCCTTGTTGATCTCTTTCAAGTATTCCGCGTCAACAATCGGTGCAGCCATAGCTCCTCCTACTCGTCGTCTGGGAATGGGGGTGAAGCAAATGTGGTCAAAATAGATAAACCAACCCAATGAGCAACGGGATTTGATGGGTCCGTGTCAGTTATCTGCTGTTTTCCTCAGCCACATCCTTCCCGTGGATCTCATTGGCTTATTAAGCTACCATTTGTCCACATCAGACTTGCATGTCATTTTTGTTAGTCTAAAACACCATGCGTGTCTATAATGTATCTATTAAACGGCACGCATGTTAACTCTGAGAAAGTTTTATGACTAGTGAACTTGAACAAAATTACATAATACTAATCGATTATCCGGAGAAAGGGAAAGGGTTTGTTTTTAATCAATAAAATAATGTAGTTGTTTCTTGATCGGATCATTCACCAATTATCTTTACTCGGATGTCAAAGTTTAAATTTAAGAAACCAAATACAAACGGAACGACAAAAATCGATGCCACAACACTTTTGAAATTGGTCTACTATAAGCACAACATGAAGCATTTCAACGGAACCATATTGATAGTGATGATCAAATACCCTCAGTTCTTCTTGCCACGACCACACTTGACTTGAACGGCAAGCGTCTTCACAACGTTCTTACATGAATCCTTCTTGTCTTGTTGGAATGTGCTTTCGTTCACCGGAATCACACACTCTGCTTTCCCCAAACAATGCTGTACCATTTTCTTTTGTTAGTTACTTCTATAACAAGCTACACAGTATACAACAAGAAGAAACAGGATCTGACATTAATTACCTTCTCAACGACTTGCTTTGAAACAGGGGCATTACATGTACCAAGTGTGAAGTTTCCACAAACACCAATAGGGTTTCCGAAGCTAGCGAACTCAACGGCTGCGATCTTCTTAGTGCCTGAGCATTTAAGAGTAGCCGAGAGACTCACGTTATCGGTGATGGCTTGGACCTGGTCTTGCTTCCTAGTCCAATGTCTAACACTTGGAGTGTAGTTTTCTCCGACGTAAGAACAAACAGTGTCTCTGTTGACGATGACAAAGTCTATAAGCTCAGGCTTCACATTTGGCTCTTCCTCGAATATAACAAGAACATTTTTCTTGGGTTTCAAGAAAGATCTAGGGATGTGATACTCTATTTGCGTAGGTTGACCTAATGGAGACAAGAAAGACATCCAATATCTTCCAACGCCTTCTCCGTTCACCCAAATCAACCCTTTTCCCATTCCGCTCATGCGAATCGCTGCTGCGCTTACGCTCTCTGGTGCATCGAAGTATGTCTGAAATGTTTCACATCCATTAGAATGTGTCGGGAGATTATTATAATATCACTACATTTCTTAACAATTACATTCATATTGTCTGAATTTTAGTTTCTTTTCATTACCTGGTACCATGTAAGTCCTGGTGCTTTTCCGGAGAATTTCTGCCATTTAACCTTCTTCAAACCTTCCTCGGTGTGGATTCCGAGTCTTTCGCCTTCCATACCGATCTAAAGATTAAAAAAAAAACGGATCAAATCAGTGAGATGCATGTTTTCTCAATGTTGAAAATCATTTACAGAGAAATTAAGAAATTGATTTCACACCTTGTTCCCCCATTTGCTGCTTTCAGTGAGATCAAGTGTTCCAGAACTCAATCCTAAGATGGAAACACTACGAGGACCGGTGTATCTATGCTCCATGTAAGATCCACTGTCCTGTAAGAACAGAAAAAAGCCAACCACTTATGAAACATATCTTCATCTATATATTGATTCAAAAACGTTAAATTATATATGTTACTTACTGGAAATCCAGTGAGAACACCAAGCATAACAAGATGATTCTCTCCTGCTTTTACTGTAACCGGTTTCTGGAAAACAAAACTCTTCTCGTCATGGCTTCCATGTCCATTTCCTGGTAATCGAGAAAATGATCAAAATGTCCATTTTCATATTTTTACATCATTCCTACACAATTCTTACCCATGTATTCTCCGTTAAACCAAACGTGCAACGCGTGTCCAAGACTAGCAATCCTCACAAAAGTCTTGACTCCTTTCTTAGGTAAGTGATTCTTGTGGATCTTGAAGCTGCAAAGGAAAATTAAACTTTAAGATTTTCTTCATTTTTTTGTGTGATATATATTCACATGAAATGAGTATTTACCTTGTTGTGTACCATCCATAGTCTGTCTTGTCTTTAGTCAAACCGTAAAGCTCAACTGGTATGTAAGAGTCACCCTCGAGTTTAGTCGGCACTGACTCAGTGAACACGTTGAAATCAAACTTCTTGTTCGCCTTTTTAGACTTCATAAAGTTCCTTGAAGTGTGCTGAGAAACAATCTGGTCCAAAACAAGAACGCGTTAAAGACTCTGTTATTGTTTTTTGCTTGAATAAACCGGAAAACAATGTTTTCTTCACCTGTGCAGTGTTGTAAACAACAGTTTTACAATCTGGAAGAATACTAATGGAACGAGGCGCTATCACGTATTCTTTCCCCCTGAATTTAATGGTTTCTGCAGCTTCGGTGTTGTTGTTAGCCAAGAAAGCTGCACAAGATTTCGTTCCAGGCTGTTCGTAGTATCTAATCTGTAATCACAAACAAAAATAGTTGAATCATTTCCAAAGCACTTTGGAAAATTTCTTCGGAATCTTTCTTGTTGGTTATTTGCTGTTGTAATACCTCTGTATCTTTTCCCGGCTTCTCGGTGCGAGGCTGACCCCAAAGAAGTGGTTTCTTGCAGAGGTTAAGAGCATTGTGAAGATGTTTAAGATGACCATACTTAGGCTCTCTCTCTAAACCATATTCATCAAGAGGTGCATCATCGTAGTATCGAGTGGTTACATAATGGGCAGAGGTTCTTCCAAAATTAGTTCCTCCATGGTACTACAAAATTTATAACACAAACAAATACCCATTTAAAGAATTTGAACAATCATTTTTCTTTGGTAATCTTTCCAATGACGGTTTATTCGAATTCAAAGGATTATCATACCATGTAGTAGTTCACATGGCTTCCATTCTTGGAGAAGAATCGAGCAACTGAGAACGCGATATCTTCTACAGATCTCTGAGTTGGCGGATCACCAAACACACGGAACCTGTTAAATAGTTTAATTATTTTCAAACGATGGACTTCAAACTCGAAATTAAGTGACAATAAGTCTTGATATCCTCAAGATCTTAACACCTTCATGAATGAGTCTCAAGTTTCTACATTTTTTAATTAAGAGTAACAAGATTGAAAACTCACTGAGTAGTCCAGTTCTCGGTCCATAAAGACGGTTTGTTTTCTTTGTTTGGACCAGGGAAAGTATCACCACAATGTCTTCCATTGCAAGCATTGATCTGTTTCAAGGTCAATATTCTCAATGCTTTTTCAAATCATTAAAAAAATATTTTCTTCCATTTCAGACGAAACACAACTTAGAAATTTTAATAACTTTACCATAGGATCAGGAGCGTCGTTCTGCTTGCACATAACCCATGGGATCCCAAGATTCATTGAGTCGACCAACTTAGATGCCCATTTAATGTAGTTCAGTCCGTCTTGTTTATATGCGCGTTGAACCGCGCTATACTCGTTCTCTATCTGCAATTCATATTCATATTCATTACAAAACCATTCATATTGTAACATTTTGTAAGATCATTAGGTATATGTGTTAGGGTTTTTTTTTAGGACCTGTCCTAATATAATGGGGCCTCCTTGTGAAGCAAACAATTTTTCCTCCTTCATTTTGTCGAGTATCATCCGTACATACCTCTCTGTATGTTCCTGCAATAGTTTTTTTTTTTTTGGTCACTTTTGGAAACTTCTTTAATTATGACAAAAGGCACACATTCGTCTATATGTAATACCTTGAATTGTTTATTGTCTGTACGGAAGAAAATTCCAGGAACTTCTCTAAGCCAATAAGGAAGTCCTCTAATATAAAAAAACAAATCACGTAAAACGTTAAGGAAAATTTTTAAGAAAGGAGTAAACAAAATAAAAAGAAGCAATTATTGAATTTGGGAATTACCCATGAGTCCATTCAGCTTGGATAAACGGTCCAAGCCTCAATGTCACATACATGCCATTCTTCTCAATCAACTTTATGAACTTCACCAAATCAGCTCGTCCCGAAAAGTTGAACTAACGAAAACAAACAACCAAAATGAGAAGAAACTAATATATATTTATTTATGTTTATATGTTGTATGAATCGATTTTAATTACATTCCCTTGTTCAGGCTCATGTACATTCCAGAAAACGTATGTTTGAATCGTGTTCAAACCGCCTTGTTTCGCTCTCTTGATGATACTTGGCCACATCTAGACAAAATCCAAAATCTCTATATCAATACAAAGAACCTTAAATGGACAAAAAACAAATGATTATTTGATTAAATATATATATACTTCAGGAGTGCTTCGAGGATAGTGGATAGAGCCGGAATATAGAAGCTCCCTTTTGCCATCGATGATCAAAGATGTTCCATCATAAGTCACCTCCTTATTACTCGTCTTCTTTTTCACCTCTTTTTTCGAAGCGAATGAGGAAGAAGACGAGAGGAGAACCACAAGAACGGCCGTTAAGAGCCATCGATCAAGAGAATGTTTTCTCATTAAACTCTCTTCTTTTTTCTTGAATTAATTTTTTTTATTTGGTGTTGTAGAACAAGAAGCTAAGTTCTCTTGGAACCTCGTCCTTGTCGGAGGAATAAAAAAAAACAAGGAGAGCTCAAATAACAAGCTCTGAAAAAAGACAATGATATAAGAGAATGTTTCGCACTCAACTTTTCAGGTTTCAGAGATTTTTACGCGTCTGAAATAGAATCCACCGTTGTAGCTTTCAAACTCCTTTTTTTCTATTTGATTTATTTATTAGGTCGTTATTTATTTTCCTATTTTTAAAGTTTGTTTTAGATCTTTTTTCGCCTAATGCGAGGGCAAACACACAACAAATTCTCTCTTTTCTTTTCCAGAACAGAATCTCTTAAACTATCAATCAGTGTTTTAACAGATGTAACTAGCCAGGTTGAAAAGATTGTTTCACCGTTATCGATTAAGAAAACTGACCTACGTTTATAGACTTATAGTTTTTAGTGTCTCAAGTTTTCAACGTTTATTGTAGAATAGAAGTTATATAAAATACAAATTTATAATGTTTATTTTTAATATACCGAAACAATACGATTTCACCTTAATAATTTAAACAAAAAGAGAAATGTATAAAATTGGTGAGCTCGGATGTGGAGAAGAACGCAAAAAATAGCATTAGTGTGTTCCAAATTCAAAGTTCAAGACCAATCTTTTATGTAATTGAAATAATGTAAGAAATCAGTTTTGGGTTATTTTACTCTATTAATACTAGTTATAAGAACTCTGATGCCATTTTCCACAAAATTTAATAACTAGCCATCAATATTTAGCTATTATCTCTTTTATATAAAAGGGATTAATTATTACTAACCCTCTCAAAATCTCCAGGTAATAATTCAAATGACCAGATCACCTTAACTCAGCCAATCAGCACCTACATAATGACCACACCATATATTAATCTAACCACGATGTTTTTTGAAAACCTACTACATGTCCAAAAAAATTTAACCATACAAAAATATAAGAAAAGACATAGATCTATTAAATAGCCCATTAGAAAATTACACAAGTAAACCCAACCCAAATGAAAACCCAAATCAATCTTTACCCATCAATTTTCTCTCCACCGAACTCATCAGCAATATCGTGGNAAATTTTTTTTTTTTTTTTTTTTTGTCAAATGGTCTTCCAATATTTTATTGCCCTCTTTCCATGCAGTTAATAATATTAGATATCCAAATCGCTTATTAACTCCAAAGGGGAAAAAAATGAGTCGCATAAACATAATTGAATTGTCACTTTTCATGTTTCATCGCCATGTGTGATTGTGTTTTTAGAATTTAAAAATTTAAAATTGTTTTTGGAGTAAATAAAATATAAAAAATGAAGTTTTTTTGGAAAATGTCTTTAGAGGGAAAATAAGTAAGTAATGAAAAGTACAAATAAATTATTAAGTAATGAAAAGTACGAATAAATTATTTTATTTATTTCCATAAATTTGGGTAGGGGAAGGCACCAGGGGAACAATTTAATTTAATACTTGTAGAAAGAAAGAAAGAAGGGAAGGAAGAAGAAGAAGAAGACCGAGAAATTTAAAGTTGCATGTGTGATATGTGAGTGAGAGAGGGAGTAGTAAATATTATGAAGAGACGACTTTGATCAGCTCTATTTCTTTGTCTTCTACCTCTTTAAGAACCTCTCTCTCTCTCTACTACTACCAAAAATCCCCAAATCTTGAAAAAACAAATTAGGTTTTGAAGTTTGAGAAAGCAGAGAGAGAGATGAGTGCTTCAAGGTTTATCAAGTGTGTCACTGTCGGAGACGGCGCTGTCGGAAAGACTTGTCTGCTCATCTCCTACACTAGCAACACCTTCCCTACGGTCAGCTTAAAAGGCTTGTTCTTTTCTTTGTTTGTTGTTGGGTCCGAATGTGCTACATTGTAGAGTTTGGTTATTATGATCTGATTTTGTCTTCACGTAGGCTTGTTCTTTTTGGTATTCTGATGAGATTGTTAGTTAGTGAACCTCTAGCTCAGTGATTGTTCTTGTAGTGATTAGGATGATTTGAGAGTTTCCAGCTTCAGAGACCATACTCATGTTTCTCTGGGATGTGTTAATATCTGGCAGAGTTTGATTTATATGGTCTGATTCTTGAGATTTTCTAGGAAAGTTAGTCAAAGGCTTGTTCTTTTGTGCAATCTGGTGAGAATGTTTGTTTTGAGGACCTTTTGGCTTCAGTAGGATTTGAAAAATCTCAGCTTCATGTACCACAGTCATGTTTCTGTGGGATTACTTATTCTGTTTTATGACCTTACAAAGTGTGTTAAACAACTTTCTGGAAGGGCATTTTATGGCTAATGTGATTTGAAATTCCATGTGACAGGATTATGTGCCAACTGTGTTCGATAATTTCAGCGCCAATGTGATTGTGGACGGGAACACTATCAACTTGGGATTATGGGATACTGCAGGCAAGTTACCGTTGATTTCATTTTTCATTCTTTTCTTTTTGAATATCTTCTTCCTCTGCAGAGAGTCATTTGTGTTTCTTCACTCTATGAAACAGGACAAGAGGACTACAATAGACTAAGACCTTTGAGCTATCGCGGCGCAGATGTCTTCTTACTTGCATTCTCTCTCGTCAGCAAAGCTAGCTATGAAAATGTTTCTAAAAAGGTTTGCTCTTTCTTTGTCCCCTGAAACTTCACTCCTGTTTCTTTCATTTGTCTTTTTTTCCCACAAGTCTCATTCAGTGATTCTAATAGAATACTACATTTGTTTTTCTTTTTTATTCTCAGTGGGTTCCTGAACTGAGACATTATGCTCCTGGTGTTCCCATCATCCTCGTTGGAACCAAGCTTGGTTGGTTCTTATGATAACTCGATTACATATTTTTTTTGTTCGGTGATTCTTTTCTGCTATTTTGATGATTAATTCTCTTTTAGATCTTCGAGACGACAAGCAATTCTTTGTAGAGCACCCTGGTGCTGTGCCTATCTCTACTGCTCAGGTACCTTTTTCTCATACTCTTCTCATGTGATCTTAACTGAATCTTCGCTGTTGAAGCTCCTCATGCGTCATCTTGTAATGGTTATCAAAATAGGGTGAAGAACTAAAGAAGCTCATCGGTGCACCTGCTTATATCGAATGCAGTGCAAAAACACAACAGGTAAACCTAAAAACTCTAATACCTTTATATAATCTTTAACCATCTAAAGTCACTGACAATATCCAATCTTTTCAACAGAATGTAAAAGCCGTGTTTGATGCGGCTATCAAGGTAGTTCTCCAGCCACCCAAAAACAAGAAGAAGAAGAAGAGAAAATCTCAGAAAGGTTGTTCTATATTGTGAGTCAATGAAGAGAAAGGAATCTCAACAGGAGGATTAGGTATTTTGTTTCTCCTTTTCATATAACTTGTTATAGGAAGCAGGAATCTGTTGTTTGTAGTCTCGGAAATTGAAAAGAATCAGAAGAACGAGTAACGAGTATTTGTATTCTTCTTTGCATTTTGACTTGTAAATATATCCCGAATCCTTGATTTCTTTGTTTCATAGACTCGCACGAAATTTTAGAGATTATCCTCCAATAATGGTTATTATGTGGTTTCAGCCAGAATTAGCCGTTACTTGACAAAATTACCGTCGCAAAAATTATTGGAATGTGAATTTAGGGGACCCTCTTAGTCTTTCTTGTTTCTTGTCCAAATCTCATAATTTTGCAATCAAAGTAAGTTGCTTAGTTTGATTTCATCAAACTACATAACATCATAATGCTCCAAAAGATTTACTCTACAACAGTAACAACTTGCAAGTCTCCTCCTTTACTTACACAGTTACACTGAAAAGACCAAGTTTGGTTTTTCTTCCGTTTCTTCTTTGTGCTTTTTTAGCTGTTATGTTTTGGTGTTGATGATGTTTTCAGAACCAAAGTGTTTCACCCAAACAATAATAACGTTTAGAAACATATGTTTCAACATTGTTAAAGACCAATGAAACGCTGCACTCACCTTTTCCAAAGTTCTTCTCTAAAATTAAAGTGGCAAGGAAAGTTGAAACCATTAAAACAAATATTGTTATGATATAGTTTTCCATTATACAACTACGATTAGAGTAATCAGTTAGAAATTGATTGTTTCAGATGACACAGGCGATTTGACCTACACGTGAAACATGGATTATAATATGTTTATAAAGGGTGTGAAGATTATAGAAATAGTACTATATTATTATGACTCGTGAAAATGATAACTTTTGATTTTCATCATATTTTTCTAGATATTTATTTTGATTATGGAGTAGACGTTTTCCCCATGGAGATAAAGTATTGATTTAACTTGTGGTCATAACCTTAGCTTATCATTACCAAACGAATCTCGTTTGTTGATCAATCTCTTTCTTTGCGTTAACTGCCCCTCGATTCAGACCCACGTATATATTATTCGATTCCCACCATACAAGATTAACTCAAAATAGTCTTTAACAAGAAAAACAAAGATTAATTCAAATAGTTTGATATATATCTCTGCTATGTTTAGGAACCAATATTCAACTAAAAAAGCATTTCAATGACAAAAGTATGTGTGTGTATGTATAGTCATAGATAGTCATAGATACAAAGATGTAAATAAATAGCTTAAATATTTTTTGTTTTTTGAGAACCAAAATAGCTAAATATTTTTAAGTTTAGTATATGACATAGTCCATATATATGCATGATTGATCTACGGATGCAATTGCAATTTGCAAATTATTTAAATACCTTATTATATATAGCAAATAATGAAATAACCACCTGTTAACCACTGATGACGATGACTGTTATACATACTTTTTTTATATCTATAATTATGAATTATATTGTACGCGATTGTTTCTACTTTCTACATCCTTGATTTCCTAATCGATTTTCAACGTATTCTTATAAATTTCGGAGTTTACGTGAAAGTATATTTATATAGCCTATACGTGCCTTTAAAAAAAAAAAAAAAAAAAAAACCTATAAATACTACTACGAAGTATTTGGATTTCAGATTTTTTTTTTTTTTTTTTGCGATATTATAAAATGTACCCTACACAACACAAGCACAATGCAGTAACCTGTTTGTGATTTATGACGTCACGATTCACAAAATACAGTGGTAAGAATAAGATCTACTTAAGATATCATCAATCCAATCTAGCCAAAATCTTTGCGCTGCTGCTCTATAAATTCGACTATTTGCAATTTATTTAAATAATATTTTTATTTAATACTATTGAACTAAAGTTTTGTGGAGTTAGTAGTTCCTGTCTTATAGGACGCCATAAACCTGGATTGGCGCAATGAAAGCTCTTGGCAAGGATCCAAATCTATATCTTTTTGAGCTCAACAACCTTTTATGATTTTTACAATAGTTCTATGTTTCATTTAAAACAATTTTATTTTTTTATATAAAAAAGTAAGTTGAATGATTAAATTATTCATAATTATGTGAAAGCTCGAAAATATAAGTTGAGAAGAGAGCAGTTTCGAAAAATAATTAGCAACAGAAAACAATACCTTTGTAGCAAATTGGTGAAGCCTGAGCTTTACTCTGCTCTCAATCAAGCTAGAAATAGTCTTTACCAATGCAGTTCTGTCAAGCTTACTTTGAGGAGCCTCAGTCAAAATAGAACTGAGAAATTCACTCTCAACATAACATATATCTGCTAGAGAGTCTACGTCAGCTCCTAACTGTTCCAACCCATGGAATTGCAGTTGGTGATAGAAGTACTGAAAGCAGAGTTGTTACAGCTGAGAGTGCATCTACATTCTCTAGAGCTAGGTCAATTGCCACGAGAACTCCTATTGTCCTAATGCCTATAAGGAAATGGGGGTTGATAAGTGATTTGATGATTAGCTAGTAAAGTAAAACATTAACAATATAAGAATACTTATATACACTCACCCTTTGGATCATACCTCTTGGCCATTTGGAGGGGTCTCGAGTTTGAAATGTCACATGCCTAGTTGAAAGTGACTACAACAAGAATAAGACATCATTGAATGCATATTTAGCAGTTAAAAAAAAAAACAACAACGTTGGTAGGCCGGTGAAGGATAAAAAGTGGATATAAACATAACATGTTGAATGAAAAAGAATGGTTATAGTATAGTGGTTGTTATATGACCTGTGTACAAAATTTGCAAAAATAATAAAAAAATTCGCATTCATATAAAACCTAGAATTTACTCAATTTCATTCTATATTTTTCTATTTCATGCAAAAAGATGGAAGTATATTTGAGGGAAAATATCATTTTGTGATTTATGGGTAAGTTGCTCATTAGAATTTATTATATTATCATTTTAAATGAAATATAGCTTTTAATCGATAAATGACCAATGCTATCATAATGTATAAAGAATTTCAATTGAATGGAAGTTTTTCAATTGATTAAATAAGTAAGATTGTTAACTTGTGCCATAATTTGGTAGATCTAAATGAATTTGTTATGTAAAATTGAATTTGTTTATGTTTGATTTCGCCGCAAAATTAAACAGAGTTTAATAGGTTAATTTTTTAAAATTTGATTATTAAACAGATTTTAACTTAAATAAATGGATTGTCGATTTAAGTTTCAAAAACTCAAATTTTAAGTTTTAATTTTTTTTTTGGAATAGATAAAATTTAAAAAATATTTGAGGGTTTTTTTTAGATGTATCTAAAGAGAAAGTAAATAATGAAAAGTACATATAAGTACAACCGGTCTGACCTAAAGTAAAGGAAGTTGGTGCCATAGACGCCAGTTTAGATTAAGATGTTAATGGTTTTCGTTTTTTTTGTAATGTGTTCTCCTTAGCCCCTCAATATCAATTCGGTCCACATTTCAAAGCGAGTTCTAGTAAACGGTTTATTTTTAATTAATATTCGTATATTTTTTTATTGCTGTAACACCTGACTAATTATGGGTTACCAGAATTTTAGAGGACACTATCTCAGATTGATCAATAGGCTGACTTTTGATTAGGATTAATTAATTCAAATAGATTACCGAATTATACTTAGCATATCTAATAAGTCCAGAAAAGATGAATTTACTAATGATCAAACTAAACGTCAGATAAAGCTCCCCATATGCGTTAACTCTTTGAATTATGTCATGCAATGCATTATTCTATTACTAACATTTTACTTTTCCCACTTGCCTACTTTAGTTAAACGGGGGGAAAATACAATGTGAGGTTTATCAATTCTTCACATATTTCCAAAACATTGAAAGGTTTTAAATATATGAAGAGGAAAAGAACGTAGTCTTCACGGACTTTGCTAATTTAATTATCGAGGCATTTGCCGTACGTAGGAGGCAGCCTTCAAGGCTTGAGTCGAGGCGTGTTCGTTACGCTTTACTCGCAATAGTAGGTGGCCACACACTCACAAGCCCGCTTTTACTCACCGAATATCGAGGGTTTCCCGCGAATTTTGCAGATCTCTTATAACTAACTCCTTTTTTTGCCTTTTAAGCTTATCCTTTTCTCTTCTAATTATTATTAACGAACATAAAAATCAGTAAAACAAAACTAGTCTCTGTCTTCTGTTTGCTCACTCCTCTTCCCCAAACTCTCTCTCTCTCGCGCCGACACTTTGATAAACTCAATCATATTTTTATGATATAACCATAAGATGATATAGAAGATGATCAACAATCACGTCTGAGAAAATTTCGAGTCTTTTTTATGTGTAAGATTTTTCAAATATATATCTTTATTTTTGGGTCAATTTTCTGTTAGTCGTATAGCAGGTTCAAAATGATTATGGTATATGGCGGCAGATTTCGATTCTAATTATTTAAAGACCAAATTTAATAATAGATTTAGCGAGTTTTGGTAACACTATCTTGTCCCGTACTGCTCTACTTTATCTTTTCGAATCCATCTCTGCTACATTTTTCCTCCATAATTGACATAAATTATAAAATAAACAACGAAAGTCCTATCTTTTCTTGATATTAACAAATCACTTGTTACAATGGAGTTTTCGTTTGCTTTGGTTCCTCTGTTTTATACAGATAACGAGCATTAAGCTCGAATATGTCACCAAGATTTGCCAGAGCTCATTTTGTTTGAACGAGTCAGAAGATCCAAGATCTTATGTGGTAACAAAAGCAAAGAAACAAGTTGCAGAATCTGGAGATTTTGTTGTTGCTCTTCATGTTTCTCCTACTTCGCGTGAGCTTTCTACTTCTTCTTCTTCCTTGTAAGGTTACTGTCTTTGCTCAGATTATTGATTTCTGTTTCGTGTGGCAATAGATACAGATCGTGTCTTGAAAAGCAAGTCATTGCGGACCGCTACTTAGAACTTTGTTCTATAATTTTAGTTGAGACCCACTCTAAATCTTTTGGTTCTTCATAGTAAAGACAAGACTTTGAGCGGAGGCTTTGGTTAATACTTCATAGTACTTGACCTCCAATGTACAACAGTTAACATAGATTATTCTTTTGGTCTTGAAAATAGATTGAGCTTTAAGGCGAACTTTTAAAAGGAAGTTCCGTTAGCAAGATTGCTGTAGTTGGATGAAAGATTCCAAGAAGACTAAGGTGATATTTTATCAGGACTGGTTGCACATCGACTGCTAAATTCTCAACGACTTAAGTCTTAGCACATCACTAACTATCTCTGAGAGCAATGGCTTTGGTTAATCCTTCAGCGCATAAAGTACATTTGAGGTCAAGTACTAAACTTTCTGATAGTGACTGCAAGGATGATGAATCAAGGGTTAACAACGACGAACTCTTGAAGATGAGTGAAGAAAAGAGGAAGATTTCAGGAAGATCGGTTTCGCTTCCTTCGATAGACATATTATTAGACGAGAAACCAGGTTGGCCTTTTCTCAAAAGAGCAACTTTAGGAACAGCACAAGTTCACCATTGGCACACACGGAAAGTCTCGGTGGTCAACTGGGTCATGAGCTTACCTGAACGGTTTCCGGATCATCAGCAGAATCTTAACTCTGAGACGAGCTTCGTAAAGAAACAACTTAATTACATATTGAGAGACAACAACAAATGGTTCAACTACAACGTTCTTAAGACAGCAACATCAGATTTCTCTCAAGGTACTCTGCTTTGTTTTTCTCTCTCTCTTTGTTTCTCCTTCTTACTCGCTATATGTGTTTCCGAGTTTTGATCTTTTCTTATATATGACAGGAAATCTGATTGGGAAAGGAGGATGCAATGAAGTGTACAGAGGGATTCTTAGAGATGGAAAAGGCATTGCAGTGAAAATCTTGAAATCATCATCTAAAGAAGCTATGACAGATTTTGTTCATGAAATCGACATTATCTCTTCTTTAGGTCACCAAAACATCTCACAGTTACTTGGTGTTTGCGTCCACGGCAATGATCTAATCTCCGTTTACAACCTTTCATCAACAGGAAGTTTAGAGGAAATCCTTCACGGTAACCAACACTATACTATAATCTCCATACAGATAATGTTTCTGTCAAATTGGTATATATGTAAAGTATAATTACTAATTATGCAGGTAAGCAAAAGGAAAAGCATGTATTATCATGGGAGGAGAGATTCAAGATAGCAATCGGTGTAGCGGAAGCGTTAGATTATCTTCATAACCGATGTTCTAAGCCAGTGATTCACAGAGACGTCAAAACTTCCAATGTTCTTCTCTCAGACGAGCTCCAACCTCAGGTAATGAAAGCTTTTAACTTTGCTAAATCTTTTGCTAATATTCATTATAAAATCATAAGACGCCAATATTGTGTTGCTTATGATTTTGAGAATAGCTGTCAGATTTCGGGCTGTCGATGTGGGGACCTACGACATCTTCTCGATTTTCGATACAAGGTGACGTGGTGGGCACATTTGGATACCTTGCGCCAGAATATTTTATGTACGGAAAAGTCAGTGACAAAGTCGACGTTTACGCCTTTGGAGTGGTGCTGCTCGAACTCATATCAGGAAGAAATCCCATTTCACCTGAGAATCCAAAAGGAGAAGAGAGCTTGGTCATGTGGGTATGTTTTTTTTTTTTTTGTGTGTACTGAATTACCTGTAGCGTAAGCAAAACTACATAAACCCTAAAAAGATTTACCCTTGGAATGCAGGCGAAGCCGTTGATTGAGACTGGAAATGAAAAGGGGCTGTTGGATCCAGACGTAACAGAGATAGCCGACGAAACTCAGTTTCAGAGAATGGTTCTTGCTGCTACACATTGCCTCACGAGATCAGCCACACATCGTCCTAGTATTAGACAAGTAAGATTTTGTTTCCTTTACAAGTAAACCGTCATCACGATGAAGGGCTAATCTTTAATGTTTCGTCAGATACTGAGGCTACTAAGAGGTGTAAACGAAGTAGAGAGATGGATTAAGGAAGAAGAAAATGAAGATTGTTTGGATGACGAGGTTTACCCGAATTCCAGGGCGGAATTACACTTGAGCCTTGCGATGCTTGAGGTGGAAGACGATGAATCTGGATCAATCAGTCCCATGGAGAGAAGTAACAACAGCCTTTTCTCTTCTTGTTGTTCATCTAGGGAACTTCAACCTTAAAGTACTCTGCTTTTAGTGGAGTTTACTTTATAATGTTTTTTGTTACTTCTACATGTTAGGAAAATTTGCAAAAGCAAACCGAAGCTATAGCAATTTACGTAAATACTAAAATCCCTCAACAAATTTTGGATGCCATTTAAAATCCAACTATATTTGACATAACCAATAAAAAACTCGTAAGAAACGGTCATTTTAGCATTTGGTGAACAGTTGTGTTCCTGTTTTAGACTAAAAATCACCAACTTAAAAAAAAAATATATATATATATCACATAGCATTTGGACATAAATAAATATCACATTATGTTTCAGCTAGACATCAGCTAGGCGTTCTCATTGGGTAAAGTTTCTCAAATAATTAAGTAGGATATTTGAAAAGGAAAATAAAAACTATGTGGTTAAACAAAAAGTAATCTAGTATATATAAATGTTAAGATATAAATATATATAAGGAATATATATTTTAAATAGTTATTTATATTTTGATATATCATATATGAACGCAAATTGACAGTCCTAATTTATTAATTTGTCTTTCTTCTGAACTTCTCCTAACTTAATTTTTCTATATGTAAAGCTTCTAATCTAATTAGGCTCTACTAACTTCCTCTGATTAACAAGATTAAAAACACAAACGACAAACTTTGGAATCTAGTCCTCCATATTATTGGGGGCTCTCTCTCCAAGCACACGAAGAGACATTTCCGATTTCCAATTTCCACTTCCCAAATATATACTATACTCCATTTTTATAATTTTATAAATACGAAATAGCAATTCATTTAAAGGGCAGAAAACATTTTTCTACAATTAATTATTAAAGTCAAAGATGATATAAAAGGGAAAGAAAATTTCAACATATCTTTATATCAACGAATCTGTTGACGTGTTTATATAATTTTAAAACAGAATTGTTAAAGCTAATAAACGTCCAAACAAAAAATCAATAAATGATGAATAATTTGTTGCTGCGACAGTGATTTTAAAGATTTTTTTTTATTACTAAAATATCTGATTTAATTTTGACGTTGGATAAATACCAATTAAGATAACAACGGATATCTATATATTACTCTAATTGATTCTATCATCTCTAACCAGGAAAATATGTATTTTAGAGTATTCATCTATATGCATATTAGATGTCCAACATCTGATCTCCAGCAGACCTTGTGATACGTAATAGAAATTAACTATACAAACGAGTAATTGCTTGTATATATCCAAATATCAAGTATAACAATAAAGTTTAATTTCAAAAATTATTTAGCTTTAAATCTTATTGACGAAAATTTATTTAATAAATAGGTTAATTTTAGTAAATGATGGCTAGCTTGAGAGTTGAGAGTCTTGAGACATGCCACATTTTACGTCTGGATAATAATATGCCACATTCTTTATTATTCGTATATATGGATTTGTCCATATTCGTATTCGTGTTGCTTGAGGTCCAAAACATGACTATTTCTTGTGCAATCATATATATAAAAGATGAGGGATTATACTATTGATTGGACTTTCATAATATATAGTAGTTATATACATGTAATTACATGTATACGATTACGATGATTGAGTTATGCTAATTTAATTTATTGCCGTTTACGGGTCTGCATATATATTCAAAATTTAAAGTGATGGTAGCGTGGGTAGCTCTAATGTTCATTAGGTACTGTTCGATTTGTTATTTATTAAAATCTCGATATTTCAAGCCAAATAGTAAAAGAATGACATACAACAGTAAAAATTGACACGAAAACACTCCATAAGGGATAAGTCCAGCCCTGGTTCGTTTTAACAGAGAGTTAAGAGTTTGATATTTTTTTTTCTTTGGTTAGCGTTCGTTATCCATTTTGCAGAAAAGACCTGAAATCTGCAAAGCATCGAACGGTGCTAATTAGTAAATACTCGAATTTTAACTTTCAAGTACGTACTGAACAATTAATATGAGCCACGCTGACATAAACAAGGTACTTTGAGTCTATGACTAAGGTATAATAAAGCAAGAATTGTCATACCAACGACGGGAAGGGCAAGCCGTTCTATAGGCAGCGATTATCTCATCCCGACTAAATATGCGAGAAATGCTTGATATGGCTAATGAGGTAGATAGCCGGTAAAATAAGATAAAGACAAAAGTTTTGAAAGATAAAATAACCGTTGTTAGATTGAAATTTTTGCATTGAGAACAATCGATAGTAGTGCAACATTATTCGATGTATAGAATTACGAAGTTCTGATCTGAAATATGAAGGTCTCTCTCGCACATCTATAAATCCATAGATTAACTGTCATGTGTCTAAAGGTAACATAGAGCGAGCTCATTTCAAAGGGGCCAGGGAGAGAATCAAGAACATAGAGAATATCGAATAAGTAAATAAATTAAAATAAGTACCCCCACTAGCCAAAAGAAATAGAATTTTTGCATCTAACCTACTTTTATTGTAAAAAAAAATATATAAAATACAAACCCTAAAAGAAAGCTACGTATCTCACAATCACTAATGTTCACATCAACCAACCATTTAAGTAAAGGAAGCTTTCTAAAAGAGAGAAAAATAACAAGTTGAAGATAATAGATAAATAGATGGTGATTAACCATCTTTTTTAATCACAAAAGATATAGTAGATCTGGTGATTAACAAGCTAATTGTTTTCTTAATAGCAAAAGATATCTTTGTTTTTCTTTTAACAACGTGGAATCTAGCTCGTTGTCTTAAGCAAATAACTTTTTTTGTCGAACATGTCTTAAACAGAGTTACAACAATCAATACGTATTGGGGGTTTCACGGTACGACGATATAAACTTAAGAATAACATTTTTCCAAAACCACTAAGATTACAAAGTAGATGTGTGAATATAGCTATTTTTTTTTTTTTTTTTGGAAAAATGTTATACTGTAGATAGAATATAATGCGCTTCGTGATCTAAAATTACAAACCTGTATACATAAACACAGGCCACTCCATATAATCGTCCAAGTCCATCTACTTTTGTAATATTCGACCGGTCTCCTACATATGGACTTTAACGTCGATGGCTCGACTACAAAGTAGCGTTTGAATATTTTACTATATATCATTTTTTTTGCTTCACAAGGCAAAAAGTAAACGAGATAATGTTACAAAAATAAGAATAAACAGATATAAGTAGCATGTAATTTTCAAGAATGTTGATTTTAAAATAGGCAACAAAAACCAAGTCCTGATGAAAAAAAGTCAGGGGAAATTATTTTTATTTCTTAAAAACGAGTAAAACCACCGTACTTGATAACTTGTTTAAGGCATTTTTTTTTTCTTTCATTCGTCAACTTGACAGGACAGATCAAGACGAAAAAAAATAACACAAATGAGAAAAACAAATGAATCGACCGTACTTGAGAAAAAATCATTGTTTAACTTTATTATTCCTTTTAAGTCAATGTTTTGTTTTTTTCTCATGTAACTTGCTGTTTAGTACATCCATGTTAAGTCTTATATATTAATTATGGTGATAATAATACAAGTTTATGAATCTGCAAAATAATTGTATAAATAACAGAAGATGCCGAGCACCAATCACGTTCAGACATGTAATTTGTAAGGAAATAATAAAACTTTAATTAAGAAAAAAAAGAAAGAAAGAGAATCTCTCTCTCTGTGGAACTCGAAATCGTTCTCGTACGTCCATGTCTTTTCTCCGGCCACCTAAATGATGCCATCTGTTTGAGTGGTGGTGTCTTTTATATAATCAACGGCTTCGTACCTCCACCCTTTCTCTCTTCAACTTTTCTCAATTTCGATTCTTTTTAGGGTTTTTCTCCAGACTAAAAAGGTACTGCCTTTCTTCTCAATTACAGATCGGATTCTTCAATTCTATCCAGAAGTTGTGAAATTAGGGGTTTTTATTGGTTTTCGGGAGCGAACTTGTGTTTGTGCCTAGAAAGTATCGATTTTGGGGGTTGGGTTTGTAGCAATGGAAGACGGGGAGCTTGAGTTCTCGAACCAGGAAGTGTTTTCGAGCTCTGACATGGGTGGGTTACCGCCTAGCAACTGTTCGATAGATAGTTTCTTTGATGGGCTTCTGATGGATTCTAATGCTGCTTGTACCCACACTCACACCTGTAACCCCACGGGACCAGAGAACACTCACACTCACACTTGTTTCCATGTCCACACCAAGATTCTCCCCGAGGACAGCGATGAGAAAGTTTCCACGGATGATACAGCTGAGTCCTGTGGGAAGAAGGGTGAAAAGAGACCTTTGGGGAACAGAGAAGCCGTTAGAAAGTATAGAGAGAAGAAGAAGGCTAAAGCTGCTTCCTTGGAGGATGAGGTTGAAAGGCTTAGGGCGGTTAATCAGCAGCTTGTGAAGAGGTTGCAAAGTCAGGGTACCTTGGAAGCTGAGGTCTCTAGGCTCAAGTGTTTGCTTGTGGATCTAAGAGGAAGGATTGATGGAGAGATTGGATCTTTTCCTTATCAGAAACCTATGGTTGCTAATATTCCATCTTTCTCCCACATGATGAACCCTTGTAACGTCCAATGCGATGATGAAGCTTATTGCCTTCAGGATGGGTTTGGTGGGAATAATAGCCAAGAAGGTGCATCTATCAATGACCAAGGTTTAAGTGCTTGTGATTTTGACCAGCTACAATGCATAGCTAATCAGAACTTAGTTGGCAATGGAAACGCATCATTCAACAGCGCCAATGTATCTGTCTCTAACAAGAGAAAAGGTGACTCTTTTTATTCCTTACCGTCTCCTCTCTAGATAGTTTAGGTTACGCGGATAACTCTGAAAATCTGATAGTTGTTTACTTACTTTGGTATTGGTCAACTCTTGCTTTTAGTATGTTTAAGATAATTCGAAGCAAATTTGTGATCAATGATTGGCAGTTGATTCATAGAATTAGTATATGAACTTACTCGTGCTTTTTGCTCTTCATTTTAGGTGGGCATCGTGCACCGAAAGCAGCTTGAAGCATCATCAAGCTTATACCATCTATTTACACCAGGATAGATACTGTATTCCAAATAAATTTGTAGGGTTCAGCTGCAGCATCAGCTTCACTCAGGTTCCTTATGTGTTTGTAGTTTTTGGTTTTTTGAATCTTTTTTCCTTCCATTGTATTTCCTTGTTGAGTTTGCCGTACTAGAAGGATGATTTGTTAATACAAACTCAAATTTTCCGTGTGTTCCTGCCATTTATTTTCATAATTGGGTAGCTTCTTTCGAAGTTTATGTAGAAGAAGTTGATTGAATATTATCTCTGTGTATGACTAGTAGCATTTGTTTTGACTGCTGAATGACAGTTTTAAGGTGTTGGTGTGGTGTTTCCTTGGTGTTCCGAGTGGGATCTTTTTTTAACAGGTGAGTTTTAAAAGATCCAATCTCAATGTGATCTATAGTTTATTGTTTCACTTGAGCCGATCTCGAGATAGGATTTTGCAATAGGAATCATAGCATACACCAACGTTGGCTATATAGATCGGCTCAAACAAGTTAACAGCAGTTAAAACGTTCATTCATCAATAACAAAAAGACTTGAATCTTTTCTGGTTTTCATTGCTATGTTGTGCATTTTGATCGCCTTCATCATCATCTTCTATGCGGTGGTAGATGCTTTCTGCCATCTGAAGACTGTTGTCTTCCGCTACGCTTGAGATGACCCAAGGCTCGTCCTTTTTGTAAGCAAAGTCTGATATCTTGGCCTTGTGGCCTCCATGAGAGAAAAGCAGTTTAGGTGGACCATATTCTGCATCCAACTTTATCAAAAGCTGCTCATTCCCGACCCTAAACGTTCCATCAAGTTGAAACTAACTAATCTAATTTTAAGGTCGAGTCAAAAGCAAACCGAACTATTGATTATGGTACTTGTTGATATCCCAGACCATGAGTCGTCCGTCTGTCCTCGACAGAAGATGCAAGCACTGTTTCTTGGTTAGGGTCCCACTCCACTTGGAAAATTTCTCCCCTGTAACATTTTCCGAAACCCCTCCCAAGTCCCAATTAAGTTTAGATAGAAGAGGAGTATACAGAAACTGTGAAGAAAGAGAGAAACTATGGGAGAGGCATTCTCGTGTCTGCTCAGGACATGTAATGGCGCAGTGAGCTTGTGAAGGCTAAACATTGCGACAGTCGAGTCTGAGGAAGCAGTGGCTAGTACACATTCATTAAACGGATTAAAAGAAAGATAGTTTATCTGCAAACACACAAGATAATGTAGAATGGTCATGAAGGATGCCGGATTGAGAAATTCTCTGCTCGTAACTTCCAATTATCTATTATAACAGAGACATTAATATTGCGCAAGCACACCTCGGTCGGTCATATAGCAGTTATCCTCTGATTCGCAGAGTAGACATAAGAGGGAGTCAGAAAGTTAAGAGATGGTTTATACTTACTGTCATGTCCCTTATGCTACATCTTCGATGACACTTTCATGTCTCAGTGAATGCAACAAGCCCAAATCTCTTTTTCTCCCTCAATGGCTCTCTTTCTCACTGCTAGGATTTTCCGGTCGAGTTTACCGCCAGAAAGAAGGGGAGATAGGAAGGTGATGAACGAAGCTCACAAGAAGTTTCCATCCTCCTAAAGGAAACGCTTTGCCGTTTATTTTACATTCACACAGCATGCATTGTGTTTCAGTAATGTTAAGACGAAAAGTTTTTGCTGAAAAGAGGCTCATGTAATTATAAGTGAACTGCACTATTTATTCGCTGGGAGGCCCAACTTGGATTCCAGCCGCTTCACTCTATTATTTATTTATTTTTATTTTTTTGTCAACTCTATTATTTATTATTTACGTAAGAATTTATTAAGGAGGCATTCGTCCTTTATTCATTAGAAGTTTAGAACACTAATTGGATTTTTTGTAAAAAAAATAAAATTTAACTATTTCCAAAGAAACATTGCCTAACAAACAATGCAACTGCTAGGAAAATTAATCGGTGGTCATACATATGTGCAGATAGACCGGTCATATCCAAATTGATGACAAAACACTTCCGAGAAAATCCAATGGCTAACTTCTTCCTAAATGATAAATTTTTAGCAACGAACACATTACATTCCTCTCAAACTAAATACCAACGCGTGTGACAATCAGCGACATGTATCCATATTCTTTCCTTAAATTCAATGATTCCTAAGTTTACTCATACTTTCTCTCATCTCATAATTACAGCATAACCCATGAGATGCTTGCTTCCTTTAAGAGGGTAATTAGTGAACAACTAAACTAATAATTACACTTCATCATGGCTAATGATTAAATGGCCACCGCAAGCTACCAAATTTGCATTATTTTCTCGTACCAGTCAATTCCACCCAACAATATTATGTCCAAGGGAATACGAAGTATAAGCTTTCTTAATTATTATAGTACGACAAAATTGTGTAACTGATTGTCGTATCATTTTTTGGACATTACTATCTCAAGATTAAATTAGTTGTTCGTACTATTTATAATTCCCAAATTAAGTTTAGTCGCTGAATTTCAGTGATTTCTTTGTCATGGTTTTTTCTCAAGATATTAATCGTTGGTTTTTTCCCAACATATGAATCGTTTAAAAGTTAAAACAAAATGCATAACAAATTTAACAACGTACAATCTACAATTTAAACTAAGTTTTATCTCTTAAAACATTACATACCAACATGAACAAACAAACAAACAAAATTCAATTCTCGGAAACACATCAACACAAAAGAATCAAAGGAAAAACAAATTAGTTACATAATCACACAACCGGAGGCGTTCTCGTCGCTAAACGCCGTAGTATAGCGAACTTCCGTGGAGCTAGCACGTGCGAGCCGCGACACATGGGGATCATACTCGGTGTTCCTAACGTACCCAACCGGAGCTCTATTATCATAGACACCAGACGCGTAAGGATGAGCCACAACGTCGTAAGGAACGAAAGGATAAAGCTCGGCTCTTTTGCCGGTCCGATGAATGATCCGAGCCACCACTTTGTTTGGCTCAACGTAACCAACTACTGTCACTTTCTGAGCATTAGGCTCGATAGTTACATCTCTCACTCCTTTCATTCCTTCTAAGGCTCTTCTCACTTTCCTCTCGCATCCTTCACAATCTATCAAAACCCTCACATCCACCGTCTAGAAATTTCCACCACCATATATTATAAAGATGTGATTATGTAAAAGACGTAATAATATATATGGATTGAGTTTATTTACCTGTAGACTTTTGTGCCTCTTGGAGCTGCCATTGGAGCAATCAAAGTATTCAGAGACGTGATCAAGAACACCCATTTTTCTTCTGAATTTTTTTGGTTTCTTCTTTGGGGTTGAGTGAAAAACAAAAATTAGATATAAACTTTCAAGTTTGGAGATATATGATATGTATATTGTCAACAATAAAATGAGTTTTAAATTTTGAAAATACGACCTACCAAACTCTATAAGTAGTTTTCGACCATATATTTATATTTATATGTGCTGATATTTTTTATCAACTTTAGTGACTTGGGTGTGAGTTTGACTACCGAACAACAAGAAAAGCCAATACAGGTATATAATTCTTGGTATGCATAAATCTTATAAAAAGAAAGAGTTTAATCTATATATGTCGCTTTTTTGCTATATATGCACCTCTCCAGCGTGGCAATAATTAAACTTGACAGATAGATGAAATAGACATTTGCAATATAATTCATGCTTGCCATTGATCGATATACGTATTTTAAGATTATCTCTGCTCGCAATTATTTCAAAGCTGACGAAACACTTAGATAATTGATCATTAATTTGGGACTGGAAGTTGGAATCTCTTAAGATGGACGACTGCTCGTGTTACGTAATGTCAAACCATAACAATGTATGATGTTGAAACATATTAATTTTGCTTGTGCATAAACCAGTAGCAGTTTTTATTTTTTTCTAATTGCATGCGATTCTACCATTTTAATTTTGTTGTTCATGTCTACGTGGTTGAAAAAGAGTTTTGGTCCTTTGGAGTCCATAAGAAAGCTAACACTACACTAGCGGTAAAAAATCGATCATTATTTGTAAATTGATTATTCGTACTAGTAATTATGGTATATAACCCAACAATTTGTGTTAGTATATGTCACTATCCGATTCAAGTTTACATAATGAAAACAAAAGGCAAAAATTACTGGTGCTTCCCCCAAAACTAAAGAAAGAAAAATAACTCATGGTAATCATGGGTCCTTGGAAGTGAACTTACTGGAAGTCCATCGGCCCATTGTATTTTCTTTCTTCAATGCCCACTATGAGGTCCATATCAAAGATATTATTACATAAATCCAAAAAAAGTGGAAAGTGTGATTGAACAAATTTTGTTGTGCTGTATGTTCTTGGTTCATTACTCCATTATGCGTATTTTGGTAACTCTTTATCTTATCGACAATAGATTGAATTAATAGGTTTTTAACTATTAACTTTTATGATATACAGTAATTTTAATGTTTTAGGAAAAAAATGAAATCAAACAGTATTTAGTGGAATCCATGCCAAAAAATCCAAAAGGAAAAAACTCCGTTGTCTTAATTGGTCCCAAAAACAAAGAGAAAAGGTATATTTTCCTTTAAATACATTTCAACTTAATCCCTTGACTTATTAAAGAAAACTTGTCTGTCCTTTATAAATCAAATCACAATAACGTTGGATGAAAACGATATATATGTATTTTATTTTATTTTGTCACGCAAGGGGATGTATGGTTTACAATTTTGTTTTAATTCCAAGTAGATCATATTCAAGCAATACATTTTTACAACTAAATACAATAAAATTTTAAGAAGTAAATGTAGAATTGATGGAGCGGGACAAGGAGATGAGGGAGTAGGAACTAGGAAGATAAGTCAAATATAAGTAACAAAAACAAAATATTACGTAATTTATGCGGAAGTATGGAATATTGTGTTGTGTGTGACAGGTCGTGGCCTCGATACTTTAAGCCTCTTGGAAACAAGAACTAGTCCAGAGAAAAAGATATACGTTACCAACAATTTCTACTTTTATTTCCTTATTCAATTAGTTCCACACCGAAAGTAACTAAACCGGGAAAGTGGGAATCAATCAATCAATGCGTCTGTCCGATCATCCGGTTATTGCACGAATAAAGTTCACCACCATCGAAGACAACTAAAATCATTACATTTAAAGAGAACTCTTTCGTGAACAAAGTCTCACTAGGTCCAGCTTTTATTATACGTTACCAAAACGGTCCATTGATTTAAATCAGTCAATTTGACGAAAAAAGCGAATCAATCAAATAAATCTTTATTTGTGTACTTGATTTGTCAAATTATTGTTATTCGTGCCAAGTATGTCGTATCAAAACGGTCTTTCACGTAATACTCGGCCGACTTTTCTAAACAACTAATAAGTTTCTAGACTAAATTAAAGCTCCTTGTGGTCTTCAAAGAAATGTATTAACCGGGGAAGGGAATTTAATTTATATCCTAGAAAGTATAGGTATATAAAATAATGTGTGGAGAAAATAAAGAGCAGAGGATGATGATGAATCCTGTTTCTTAGTCAAAGTTGCACGAGAAATGGTTGAATTTTTTTTCTTTCACATATTTCTGTTGCAACGTGAAATCTTTATCTGTTTATTGAATCTCCTTGTCCTTTTGTCCACTTTATTTAGAGGAAACCGAAACAATAATGTTTCGTGTAAAATAAAATAAAAAGAGGAATTAACCATTTTGGTTGATTTTCTCGAGAACATAAGAGAAAGCAAAAAAGAAAACAAAGAGAAAAGAGAAAGAACAGTTCACATGAGTTTCGTGTGTCGGTGTCCATCGTAGACTGTGACACGAAGCTGACACCTTTGCATGGCCACGGGAAACCACCCCCACTCTCTTTAAAACCCTAATTCCTTTTCTCTTTTATTGTATCTCTTTATCCCGATTTTTCATAATGCTTAATTTTTTCTTCAAGCAAAAGTCCAATGATCTAATATTTATAGTTATATATCGTGAACTATTTTTATATATCGGTGCAATTATATTTTCCGGCACTTATCGACGTGGACAATATAGACAGATTCGTATATATTTAATCAGTTGGAACGATGGACCATGTGTTTACAACATATGCGACAATGCAGGATCTGCTCTTACGCTCTCAGTCATACCTTGCATAGTTCTAATAAATAATACTAAGTAGTATCGGTGATACAACCTGGGAATTCGAACCCGTGTATTCTATATTAATAATAGCATAAATACACGTAATCTCTAACGTACGTCCAAACGTATGAAGTATGAACATTTTCATGGTACCCATAGGCCAGCCATAATGTAATACATTAGCTTTGAATGCGTTCGGTGATGCCCGAGCGCCCAACGCCGATGGCACGACTATTGGCGACAGCGAGGGTCTTATATCGCTTAGCTACATGTGTGGCTAATATATTATATATATATACACTGTCTATTTTGGAAGAAAACATGTTTTGAATTTTCATAATCGTTCAATATTAATTTTGTATTATAATATTTGTAGTAATATCATCGTCGTATAACAATCTGGATTTAAATCTGATAATTTATAAATATGAGGAATTTGTCAAGTATAAAGAAAAACTATTTAATATTTATGTTATTCCGTAAAATTCTATGCTATTTTATAGGTTGTTAATATGTATTTTTAACAATGATGTTAGTTTATCTAAAATCCTGAAATTAAAGAAATACGAAAGATAAAGTATACTTACTTAGTTGGTTACAAATTGAATATTAGCAGTTTCTCGTGGAACCTGCATGTGCGATAATGAAGGAAAGAAAATAGCATAGAGCAATGGAAGCTATGGAGTACTGTAGCAGTTGTACGGGGTAAGACAAGCTTAGCAAAGAGGCGCAAAATATTTGCTTATGTGGTTATAAATGATACAATACCAATAATCCCGTAATACTTAGAGCAACTCCAATCAAACGGCATATAATTAAATTTGACCGTTTTTTTCTAACCTAATGGCATATATCACGACAAATTTTAGTATTTTTTCAACACCAAATCTAGTGAGAGTTGCTCTTACAGTCTCGTTCACTATTAACCAGTTTCTATACATTTTTCTCTTTGTACGTGAATTCTAAACCATGGCATGTTTACTAAAGAAAATAGCACAATGTCTACGAGAAGAAATATGGTTATTTTTAAAAGTGTTGTTTGAATATTTGTGTCTACAATAAGTTGATTTTACTTTATTGTAAAGAAAGGATTCTTTAAATACATGTGTTAATAAATTAGAGTGAAAACCCAAGTTTTGATTTAATTATATAATAATTTCATTCTGGTCTACATAAAATGTTTTAGGTGTATCTCGGTTTAAACTTTTGTGATTTAAATTATTAAATGGTGTGAAATTGAACCAATCGACAGTGGTGTGTCACGATGTGTATGTGACAAATTTTGATGGAACGCAATGCAAGGCTTTTATATATGTGGAACTGAATGTTTAGTACTGTACTCTTACATTATTATTACGCGCATTTACATTATGCAACACGTACTTTAAAGGAAACTTCGTAGTAAACACGGATTGTGTAAAAACTACGAGCTTAATTTAGATATTTAAATATCTTTTTAGGACGATACAAAAAAAAGTTGTCGGGTCAGTGTCGTTTTGTGCAAGGATTTTCAAAAGTTGATTAGGTTAATGTCTGCTTTCACCGCAAACCACGAAATATTCGAGATCCTATCTTTTGTTAGAGNGGGGGGGGGGGGGGGAAAAAAAGTCGAGATCCCCTAATTACAGTGTTTTCTGACCACTTTGTTGTCATCCGTTCATTCTCATGACGTCTATCAATATTCAATATTCACCTGACTAAGCTGATCAAGCTACAAACGATACTATTAAATTCTCTAACGCTAGTGTATATATGTGTAATGTGCATATATATAGCATTTAAAGTTGGTAGCTTGATACCACGCGATGATGTTAGATAAATCGTGTTCCATTTAGTAAGAAATAATGGTGGCAAGAAATCCAACAAGTCGTGTTTCATTTAATTAAATATATCAATATATCAACTACACAAGAAAATATTATTCATTATATTTGTTCTCTCTCTTTCAGAAGTCAAATAAATATAACAAGAAAACACACAAAACACGCCAAGATTATCAATTTACAAATTTTCAATTCTAATTTGCGGGAAAGCAACCTTCACGCAAAATACTTATAGCATCTAGTTATAAACTATAGACATTCTCTTAAATATATTAATAAGATTTCACATTTTATCATACCCGAACTGTTTTTTATCATACCGAGCTGTTTTTTATCGAGGGTTACTAAAACTAGCCGAATGAAATTTGTACGTACGGTTTGTTGCTGTTATCATTGAATTTAGTCTAAGTTTTATAATTAAAATTAATTGGATTTTTGAATAAAAAATAATAATTAACATTAGTTAAAATAATTATTTTAAATAAAGAAACTCAATTAAAACTTAGACCATGAGATAATTGAAACCGAAACATATATCAACAATCTTAATTTAAGTGGTTTCAAACATATATCCACAAACATCATTTCCCTTATTTGTCGCACAAAAAATATTCATGCAACAAACTTATGCATTTTTTAGTTCAACAAGATTTCATATTTTTAAACAAGATTATTTTTTTCTTCAAATTAATTTCACTAAAATCCTGTAATCTATTTGGTTGGTTTAAATTTTTATTATTATACTCAAATTTAAACGGGAAACCATCTTGTTTAATATCTTTTCAATCAAACATTTTTTTTTCGGTAAAATAACATTTTTTCTCATAAGAGCCTTGGGTTTACGATGGTCTAGTCTGTGTGGCTGAATTTCTTGGTTAAATTAGTGATTATATCCGCATATTTATCACTTTGGTACGGTTTCTTTCTACTCTATGGTAACTCCACTCTTTTTAATTTTTTTAGCGAAACCCTTTAGATTTACGTGTAAATTCTGTCAGTCCCTGAACGTTCGGTAAAATCCCTTTGACCTATCAGTGCTTTTGTGTTTAGCAGCGTCCATAAACGTCCAGATCAGAGACTTGATCACTAGTCGTCGAGTTATAAGAAAGTGAGATTAGAAGTGAGACAATTGGCGACTATTGACTAAGTATTGGGCTATGGAAAGATGGAAGATGCAATGCATCGCAAACGTGTCGGCAGATACAAGAGGTGGGGATTTTGTGGGGTTTTTTGTGTGTGTTTTGTCCTTTATTATTTCATTTATATTTTTGGGTTTTCATTTCAATTTTTGAGGGGGAAACAAAACAACACATCCACCTCCCAAGAAACAGGCGACACACACTCGAATGATAACAATAGTAGCCAACAAGTGTCTCTAACTCATCCAATATCTAAAGCATATATAGATATATACAAAGTAGAAATTCTTGTTAGAGAATAGATAGAGACATATTATACTTAAAAAATATCACATGGTTTGCTCCATTCCTCTAGCATGTATTATGTCATAATTCATAAATATGGACCCTTCTCTCCATGTTTTCTTTTCTTACCGTCCAAAAGCCAACCCATCAAAGAAACTGAACTAGAAAATAATTATAATAAAGTCATATAATGAATCAATGGATGCATTTATATATATATAAGGGATTTCATTGCATTTAGTTTTATATATGCTTGTAAGTTGTAACTTTTTTTTTTACGACTACGAATTTTATGTTTTAAGTCCATAATCTTTCCCAAACATAGAATCAATATTTAGAAAATCTTATTTAAAGAATAACATTTCTTTTGCACAAAAAAGAAAGAATAACATTCCATAATAAAAAAAATTGAATCCAAGCATAAAAAACCAACCCTTTTACACTACCACTAAATCATCAACTTTTTGATAACTATCATTTACAAACCATTATTTTTGGAACATACAACAGCAAACGGCAACAAAGCCTAGATACATCCATCTATGAGGATACTATGTAATTTACTAAGTGAACCAAATTGGACCAGAGTTCGCATTAAACTTAATCACACAATTTTGTTAATATGCAGGATCTTTGGGAACAAATTAACTTCTTACAGTTTCTGATTGATATAGATTTTGTTATGAGTTTTCATATTCCCTGATAGTAGAAAACACTTTAAGTTCACTTATAGTCTATAGTATTTTCAGTTGAAGATTTGAAGTACAGTTTAGTCCAAATATTAGCGGTTTGGTAACTTTACGCTGTGAGAGATGTACATACGGGAATCACGTAATTTGAAACCAATAGTCTAGTGGCAAGAATCTACGGCTTAACGCATGAACATTAAAGTGGATGTTATTAATTGAACTTTAATAAATAAAAAATGTGTTAAACAGGAACATTAAACAAGAATCTTGATTCTACAGAAAAAAGTTAACGATCTTGAGGTTGAGGTTTTATTATTTTTATAATTTGAGGTTGAGCTCGTGCATGGATTGCACGCAATACTCCTAAACCCACATCTGTATCTTAACTTTGGCATGTGTAATAGCTAACCCTAAGTTACTTTATCTGCTTATGCAAAAGTACAATTAGAAAGTGCCTCGTCTTGGTGTATCCCGAAATATTAAGATTTGTCCCAAATACTGATAATAAATGATTATTTAGAAATCCAAAATACAAATAGGATAGAAAGTTAAGAATAGCAAAATGATTTTATATATATTTAATTTTTCGTTAAATAAATATTTATTTCAGTCAAATAACAACCACAAGTCTATAACGTATATATATGGAACAGCTAAGCTAAGCACATCCCTGATTAACTAGTAACTATAACCATAGTCATATCACATTACGACTAATTTATAGTTTTCTCGATATCGCCTGTTAAGTTGGAAAACTAATTCTTCGTTTGTTGGTTTCCGTCAAAGAATCTTCCTCCTTATCTATCAACTATGAAATGGATTACACGGAATGATTATGAAATTACAGGAAACGTGTATTTCCAGTTCTCAAAACAGGTACATGCATGACGACGACTTACCAATACACATCTAAATTGGTTTTGCGTTTTTTTTTTTTGTCTTTTTCGGTGTCTTATAATTGTCCGTTTTCTTCTTTCTAGATTACGATGTTGATGTATATTAAAATTTTTGAATATACAAATATGGTTTCTCGACTTAAGAATAGTACACATGACACGTAGTATAAACTAAATCTGCATCTACCAATGTCGCGTGGTAATTCTTTTAACCGAACTTAAGCGAGTCGTTTAGATGTCGAACCTGCTAACAGAAAATAGATTAGACTGATTAACACTTGATTTTTAATTTCTAATAACTATTATTTATCTCAACTCCTGAAGACAATGAGTTTTTTGAACGGTCATATAGATTGCTTAGCAAAATCGCTTTCTGTTTTTTTTTTATAACGTGCGAAATCTCAGTGTGATCGTTTATTTTATTTATTTATTTTTGGGGTAATATCTCAATGTGATCTATAGTCTAATTTGTTTCTCTAGAAGAGAATGAGTTATGGTTGACGCTCTCCTAACAAAATAAAACTTCTTCACGGTGTTTCCTATAACACAACAAAATTTCAAGTTTCATATGAAAAACACTTTGTCAAGTTTCGATCCATGAAATTAAGGAATACCATAAGTCAGAAAGATTTGAATTAATATCGAATATTCAGATTGGTGGTGTTAACTCTCATAGACGAGAGTCTTTGTTTTAGCACTTTTACGTTTTTATTATGAAACCTATATACGCAGTGGAAATAGACGGAATCAATGCATATGTCGCATAAAATTATGCGAAACCATGACCATGTTCTAGGCTAGACGAGTCCTACTAGGAACAAACGCAAGATTAATTAAAATATTTAAAGTTTTGAATGGTTGTAGGAGTTAAACTAAAACCGTTTATATCTATAATTATTCATAATATTTGATTTATAGTAGTACAGACTAATTATGAATTATTTTGATGAATAAATAATCTTCATCTATAGTGGAAAGTTATCCATTGTAAAATTATAATGGTTTAAACCATTAACGGATTTATTCATCCTAACCAATGTAACTATTCAGATTCTATATTAAATATTCAAAACTCTTCAGTTAAGATATGTAAGCTTTATTAATTAAAATTGCAAATCAGAATTTTTAAAGAAATTATAAGAAAATAGGGAATATCTTCATTTTTGTCACTATGAGAAATATCTTTAAAAATGCTATCTTTTATTTTCCATTTTTTTTACAGAATATTTAAAAGTCTTGTGTCATTTCAGATAAACACAATCAAATTGCTAACATTAATCTATACGAAATACAAGCAATTATAGTCTTCCAGAGCAGAAAGATTAACTATTGTTGCTTAGTTAGACTAATGATCATTACATTATATTTATATTCAACGTTCATAATTTCATGGTGACCAAAAGATACCGTTCCAACATATTTGGTCATATTTATTTCCATTAGAGTTCATTTATTCATCGCATATTTCATCATCCGACTAAGAAAAGAGAAAGAGATTTTTAATTCCAATTTAATGAGTTTTTAAAATTGCTAAGCCATATTTGACCAGAAAAATTTCAGCGGTCAACTATAGCGTTTTCGATATGTGATTTCATTGAACAGTAATAAATTTAAATCTGCCGCGTTTTTTAAAGAAATTAACCAAAGATTTTATGAAAGTCAATGTCTCTGAAATTTACTATACAATGCCTTAATTTTGCTAATATAACAGCAATACATTTGTATATATATAAAATATGTCTATATTTGTGTAAAATTATTAATTTAAGAGTCAATATAATGAGGTGTAGTTTAAAATAATAATATTATTTTGTCTTTTTCCAATTTTGTTTTTTGTGCACATCTAAATTAAAGCCTATGGTTGTGGATAACAACAAACAAAAAAAAAAACTTAAACGTCAATTATTTGTAACAATAGTGGTATATGGCTGTTCTTTTCCCTTTACAATGGCGTAACCTTTTCTAGAACAAAATAATGGGTAAATCGGCCATCGTTTGACTAAGAAAATTACAATAACTCCATCATAAATAGAAAGACAGAAAATAGAGGTAAAAAATAGAAAAATATCATATAATTCAGGCGTTCCAGATGACTCAACTGACCAATTCAGAGTAAAACAATAAATTTTAAAATCAGAAAAAAAATAAAAAAAGGAAAAGGGAAAACTGTGCCCTGCCATAATTCCACTTGGACTCGTATCTCTTTCACATTATCGAAAAAGCCGAGAAAGAATCAATTAAGAAAAAAATAAAAACTGGTACTAAATAAAAGACAAAACGGCTCTGGCAAAATCTCTGACCTTGGAAAGATAAAAGATAGTTCAGTCACATAATCAGCATGTGTACGTCGTTTCTTTAGTGTTAATATTAAAAAAAAAAACAAAAAAAAAAACTTAATTAGCTATATAAGTATAATAATAGTGTCAGATAAATATTAACCCAACAAAGTCTCCTTTTCTCTTTCTCCTTTTCAACTTTTTCAGTTACTTTAACTCCGTTCATCTTTTGTTTTCTTTTCTTCGATTCTCATCAATATATATTTATAAGTTTGGTATTGTGCAGAGGTTACATGCATTGTATTGAAAACCAAAGTTTATTTCCCGAGAAACAAGCCGATCACACTCGGTTTCCTCCTCCTCTTTATTAACCACCAAGATATCCTTTCTACTTCCTCCCTCTCTCTCTCTGTTCTTCATCTCTCTTTGATTACCTTTTCTCCTCTGTCTTTGGCGGGAAAAAGAGATGGCGATACAAGCGCAGTTGAATTACAACGCTTCGAACGTCAACCAAATCGGCTTCCCATTGATCGGTACTGGCGGGTCCGAGTTTTCTTTGATCAACAACAATGGCGGGATCGATCAGTCGTACATGATGAACAGTAATAATCTCCAGACGCAGAAAGATTTCAACCAACACGCTCAGTTTCACAATCAGCAACAACAGTCACGTTCTCAGAGCTTTTTAGACGCTCACATGGAGAAACAGAAGCAAGAGATCGACCAGTTCATCAGACTACAGGTTCGTAATCTGTCTCAAATCTCAACGAAAAGATTTGGTATTGTTTAGAAACATGGGGAACTGATAAAAATATCGTGTTTGCAGAACGAGAGGTTGAGGTACGTGTTGCAAGAACAGAGGAAGCAGGAGATGGAGACGATCTTGAGGAAAATGGAAACGAAGGCTTTGGTTTTGATGACGCAGAAGCAAGAAGAGATGTCGAAAGCATTGAGCAAGAACATGGAGCTCGAAGATCTTTTGAGGAAAATGGAAATGGAGAATCAGACGTGGCAGAGAATGGCTCGTGAGAACGAAGCAATGGTCGCGACGCTTAACTCGACGCTCGAACAGGTTCGAGAGAGAGTAGCCACGTGTCATAATGACGAAGCAGCGGCGGCTGCGGCGGAGGACGAAGGGTCGTTCTGCGGAGGCGACGACGGGGATAGTTTGCCGGCGAAGAAGATGAGTAGTTGTTGCTGGAATTGTGGGTCTAATGGAGAAACGAGAGTGCTGTTTCTGCCGTGTAGGCATCTCTGTTGCTGCACGGCGTGCGAGGGTGGTCTTGTTCTTTGTCCGATCTGTAATACTCCCAAGAAGAACAGAATCGAGGCCTTCATTTTCTAGGGAAAACTGTTTTCTTTTTCCTTCTATGAAATTTTACCGAGAAAGTTGGTAAAATCGGTGGGAAAGCCTTTGAGCTCGGTGAATGGAGAGTTTTTTACACCGGGTAGATGACGTGGCAGGGTAATTTGGTGTTTTTCGAGAAGTTTAGGTGGAAAAGAGGAAAGTTAGACTAGGAAATGTTTAGAATAGGAAAAAGTTATCAAGAAGTAAATTCTGATTAGGGTTTTCTTTTTCGTCTTTTGTTTGTTTCTTTGTTTCTTTTGTGTCGATGGAAAGAAGAAAATCCAGCTGGATTTTTGATGAACATAATTCATATTTTCCTTTCACCTAATGAATTTTTGGATATAAATTTTTTTGTGCTTTTCCTTCTATTTCATAAAAGAAAAAGAGAAATATTCACAGATAGTACTATAATTATGTACATATTTTATATTATTTTGTTAATAGTTGCTTAACTTTTCCTTATAAAGGGCCTCCAAATAATTATGACCTAATACTAAGTCATATTTTAAAATTTCTTACTTGAGTTACATTCTGAAGTAGTTACATCAAAACTAAAATATCATTTTTGTGAAACCAACAAAAGAACTAAAAAAATGGATTTCAATAAAATGGAGAACAGAGGTGGGAGTAGAGTCCGTAGACACGCGTATTGGAAGAAGCTGTAGGTCTTATTGGGTTGCTCAATAATCAATATAGTACAGTGACAAGAGAGCACAATAATAATGATTTCAACATTTTTTTTTTCTTTCTTTAAAGTTAAAAAATGAAACATAGGGGAGAATCACAGTTTGGCCTGCCATAGGATAGAGTTCTCGCGCTTTCCTAAACAGAAACATGTTTCATTGAACACTTGAGCCTTCTTCCATTATGGATTCTCGATCTCTGTTTGGACAGATCTGTGCTACCTATGTTTTCTAGATCCTCCCTAATACCTATAAATAATAGTATAACCTAGTTACAATGTAGGATCTAGAATAAATAGGTTGTACTATTATATGTACCATTCACGATTTGTCAATAAATAACGCAATACGATTATTATCGCTTTTATTTTAATCAAAAGTTTTGCGATAGACACCCCAAGTTGGATTTTGTGAATCGTTACTTGATTAACCTGTAATGGAACAACGTGCAACATTTCTTATATGATATATTTAGAGATATATGAGTTATGAATGCCAACTGTGATACATTTTTTCCCCAACCGTGACAGATTTCTGTTCATATATTCTACAGATGAAGTATTATTATCCATGTATATTTGGTTATTAGGATTTCGAGTGTTTCAAATGCAAATTTCCTTGGATGTACTGTTATACTTGATAATTCACAGAAAAAGAGTTTCTTGCATTCAAGTAGTAGATTCTTCAGTTTGTGTTTGTATTTCAACAGTTTTATCTGTGTTTGCATTTATATCTGATCACTTTTAGTTGGAAAACTGTAAACTATTTTATCATAAAAAAACTCAAAAAACAACTAAACAATCGAGGCGCAGCGGTCTTGATCTAAGGTTGGAACAGATATCATTATTGGAGCCTTGTAGTTTGTAGGGTGTTTCGTGTAATTAGCTCTGCTAATACAATTTATGGATTAGACTCTTCTATGGGTAAGGCCCAAATTAGCCTCATTTTTAGACTATTTGTTGAAAAGCTACAAACCTAATGAAGATCTATCTAATCCCAATTAGTCAAATTTTGGTGTAGGTTTTACCTTCCTAAAGCTCACAGAAACAGGAGTGTATAATTACAACCCATGGGCCGGCCCATTATATTCCATAACTGTTGTTGGACCGGTTCAATCACACTCATGTACTCGGTCATCTTGTTCTACTTCTACATAATGCTGCTACTTCTTTTTGACAACATGGCAGCACAACGTTTTTCCATAGTCAGTAGACAAAAGGAAGGAAATACAAAGAAGAAAAGGTATTGTTTGTATATTCCAATGGAAGAATACTCTTTGATGCAATGAGTCTAGTTTATACAAAAGTTGATTACTTACTAACTTAACCCGACATACTAACTCTTTTTAGATTTTAACTATAGTCCATGACAATTCCATTTAACTTGATTAAAGTACTCATACTCACACACGCAATCAAACTACA